>BQNB010073958.1:0-31951 GCA_026074375.1 Tanacetum coccineum
TTTTGTGTTGTTCGTTCATTTATGATACCTTCAAATTGATGAAAAACAGCATTAACCTTTTGAAGATGAAACAGAACTTAACTTGGAGGTGGACGATTATGAACAAAAGGAGTGACAGGTCTATCTGGGTTACTAGCTTGACTAGCAATTTCATTGGCAGGAAGTCAATACGCCTGTTCTCGGGACAGTTCCTGTTGAGGAACAAACTTAAGGGCATTTAGCTTCTCATAGAAGCCATTCGCGGGTCGAACATGCCCTATTTTTTCGATCACTTTTTCACATGCAAACGAAACAACTTGGTGAACAAGACCCTTAACTATTCCCAATATAACGAACGGGGTGGTAAGATTGGATTGCAAAAGGGTATCACATCAAACAAAACAGGTTGAGCACCGCTTTAGGCCATATAACCTAAACCTGTTACAGGTACCTAGGAGGTCCTTGTGCAAGACCAGCGGTTCGGCTTTAAGTTTCTTAGAAAGCATGGATTAGTGTGTGTTGGCATGTTTAAATCTTTGCAACAAATTCTCTTGCACTTTGTTAGCATTCTTTAAACAAACTATTTCATCTTCTATGATAACTATCTGCTATATCCTTTTTCTCAAGATAAAATCTTTTCCTTTTCAGATTGTAAAAATGTCAATTGATTTTTCTTTTCCCCTAAAAGATGATTTAACAAATCATTTTCCTTCACAAGCTCAGCGTTAAACTAAATTTACGCTGGAATCACTAGGGTCTTGTTCCCTTTCATAACTTTGTTTTCAAGATCAAGTATGACCTGTGGGTAATCTATACCACATATTTCTTGCTTGCATTGAAGAACCTATTTTTACGGTCTCGATTTCCCTAACATTTTTCTTGGTTTTAAACCTAGCATTCCGTCTAGTGGTTTTGCAAGTCCCAGTTAAGATGGCAATTCATAGAAACTTTATCAGATGTGTCAGCAGATACCGTAGTTAGAACATTTTGGGCTTTGGTGTCAAGAAGATACTGATGATACGGGATCGTATTGTCAAGAAGATACATTTTGGGCTTTGGTGTCAAGAAGATCCTGGTGCATCTCCTGACTCAACTGATAATCTACATTATCAAAGATGTAATTGTCATTGGAGTGTACCTCATTGACTGGATTGTTGGTTGCACTAGTGGATGACAAGTTGGCCATGAAAGCGACAGCAGCATTGGGGCCTTCATCCACGTCTGAGTCATATGCATCCTCGTGATTGGCTTGAAACATGTTTGTTGTAGTCAGTGCCTGAGGTTGATCATAAGGTGCGGTACATTCCACATCAGCGAGGAATGCTTCAGCTTCAGCATCTAACACATCTCCTTTCTCTTTAGCTTCCATCAGTAAAGCTTTATCTTTGAAGTACTGAGAGTCCATCTTTCTCTTGGGTTCTTTACACTGCCTCGCAACATGTCCTTCTCCTCTGCAGTTTCGTGTTAACATATCACCTTCTTGCTCTAACACCCGTATTACCACATTACTAGTGCTTTCTTGAATTGGTTCAGTAACAATGTGCCATATGACCGTTTAGATGAGCCTTGAGTTGGAGGAAGTCCTGAGCTGGTGTTGGTTGGTGGAAATGCTTTTGGAAACACTTCTTAGAGATTAGCCAATCTGAGTAATGTGGCCATCAAAGCGTCATTCGGAGACTGAGGCAGTTGGTTGAGGACTAGGGTAGAGGGTGATGAAAGGACAGGTGGAGAGGTTGGGACTATTCTTGCCTGGGTTGAAGCTTGGTGAGCAACATAGGCAGTGATCACATACTTGTAGACTTGCTCTGTTTTCTTGTGGAGTCTTTTGGCATGGAGGTCTCATTGGTAGCTTTAGATGAGTATAAATCTGAACATTTGTGTGGTTGATGATATCCGATGTTCTGTTTGGACATAGTCACATACTTACCCCAATAGGCTGGAAGATTGTTGACAAATTTAGTGTTATTGAGTGAGTAGGGATTTCAAAGCTGAGTAATCTGTCATGTCAGTCACAAGCTTGTGGAAACGCTCAAAGTAGTCGTGAATGGACTCGTTTCCAATTGCACGAAAGGTTCGTAACTCATCAAACAGATCTTCCTTCCTTTGTTGATGGAGTCCTCCTGATCCTTGCATAAGCATTTCCACATTTCCCATATCTTCCTTTGAAGTGCTGTTTGATTGAGGTTGTTGATGTATGTGTCTAGGAAGAAGACCTTGAATTGACGGATGATTTCGCTGGTATCAGCCATTTTCGAGCTTGTTTTCTTCGTCATTGAACTCAGAGTCAAGCTTCTTCCTAGGTGCGGGCATAACAGTAGAATTAGCAGGTGTGGAGGATCAGTGACCATCGGGTGCGGTGTAGGTCCATTCTGGTATGGATTTTCCATATCAGCTTGCCAGTGGGTTTTGCCCCTGAATGTACCTGTGTATACGAATCTTCCATGATTCGTAATCATTTTCAACCAACATTGGAGGACGAGTATCGGTGCCTGCAACATTTGTTTCTTCATTGGTTGCCATTGAATAACGTTGTTTATGAATGATCTGATCTTAAGTGATTGTTGATTGATGACTTGGTGTGAGGTTTGTGATTTTCGGGTAATTTTTAAACAGTAAAATGCAGTTTTGAGGGCCTAATGACTTGCCGAATGGCCAAAAAATGATAGGGCTGTGATTAAAGAGAAGAGTCCTTGACGTGGGCCGTTTTCGAGTGGTATAAAAATTTCGGACAATCCGACACAAAAAAAATTTTGTCTTTTGCTTGTTGGTCGTCCGCTAGGTTACGATCAACTAGTTGTCGAACGTCTCGTTCGATCGTCCTCTCGTTCGATCGTCTTTTCGTTCGATCCACTTGTTCGATCGCTTGTTCGATCTTCTTGTTCGATCGCCTTGTTCGATCACCTTGTTCGATCGCCTTGTTCGATCACCTTGTTCGAACGTCCTTGTTCGATCACCTTGTTAGAACGTCCTTGTTCGATCACCAAAGACTTCCGCTCGTTCGAGTCCCAATGCGTTTCCCTCGTTCGATCGTCCGTGTTTTCACTCGTTCGATCGTCACTCGTGTATCGATCGTCCTTGTTTTCACTCGTTCGATCGACAATTATTCCACTCGTGTCGAACCTTGCTAGATTCCCCTCGTTCTATCGAAACGTCTTTGAACTTCGTTCGACTCCTTGCGCATTATACAATTCCACTGTTTCGTCAATCTTGAATTCCACTCGTTCGATCGAAACAGCTAGAACTCGTTCGATCGCTACGTCTTTGTTTTAACACTTTTCGAACCAATCATAAAGAACAGGGAAAAAAAAAATACTAGATCGTTGATTGCTAACAAGATGGTTTGATTGATATTAGATTAAACATAAACCATCTTTGAATCAAGAATCAAAACAAACAAATAATCAAAAACAAAAACCTCTTTTTTTTTCGAAATCAATAACAAAAAAAACAAACCAAATCAATACATCAATCTTGTAGGCTCTTGATACCAATTGTAGGATCCCTAGATCATTCCATGGATTAAGCACAAGATCAATGGCACAAAAGATTTAAAACATATGATATCTAAATATTTCTAAGAATTTTGATTAAAAGAAACAAAGAGAAAGAGAGGCTACAAACCTTAGAGGAAAAAATATACATGGAGAAGGCTACCTATTTTGACTAAGACTAGGTCTATTTTATACTAAAAGGATTTGCCTTTTAGGGCTTTCTATTTGGGCTTTTTACATCTTGGCCCTTATACATAATAAACATTAAATAACATAGTCTTTCGAGCTAGACTTTTGTCTTGTAACTTCGAGTGACCGAAGCTTCTTTGTTTGGGTCCATTTATGTGATCCTAACAGAGATTATTATTTTTGACACTTTCTATCATGATGCTTACTATCTTTATGACTTGGTATGTTATCCTTTTTGGACCCTTACTTGCTATTGTTTATGATTTAAGTGTTTACATGCTAAGTGCTTTAGATTATGGCTACAAAAATAGGTTCTGCCTATTTTTGAGGGTCTCTGCGACCAACGGATCCAAGAATGGTGGATCTGTCAATGCTTTTGGTAGATCCGTCCCTAGCAAAAGCCAAAATTCGAAATTTCTTGATTTTTAACTTTTAGTACTTTATCTATTAGTTATGATACTTGCTCCTAAACATTATCTTAATCCTTAGGATCAAAATAATATTCTCATATATGTAATTTTTGTTACATACATAACTATCATCGTTATTATGTATATGTGCGCTTGTCTACTAACTTTGTCTTGTAGTACACTTCCATAACTCATTCCTTGGTCTTTTTGGTTGTCCCAAAACAAGGGGGAGCTTCCAACAAGCACTTAAAGAGTGCATCTTGTATACATTTAGTTGTACATACTAGTCCAACGGAGTATCTAGGTTCGCATTAACATTTTTTGTAGGTTTTTAATAATACCTTGATGCCTCGAATAAGGGGGAGCATTCGTTAAGAAGAAGCATACACGCATTTATCATATATTTTCCTATTGCTTCATGATATATATATATATATATATATATTTATATATATATTTATATTTATATATATTTATATATATATATATATTTATATATATTATGTTGTACAAAACTAACCGTGATTTAGATAAGTCTTTGTAAGAAATTTGATCCATGGATTCATTAGCTACCAAGGTCAATAATCATAGGAGTGTAAAGAGCTAGGGGGAGCTCGAGGGCTTCGATGTAGATAGCTCAAAATTGCTTAGAAGATGAAGATTGAAGTATAACTTCACTAGGGATGATACAAGCTCACCTTTCTGGGGAGAAACAAAGTTTAACTCCAAGGACACGCCCTTCTAGGGATGGAAGAGTGTTAACAGAGAAGGATCAATGGATTAGAGCATACACCATACAAAACTAACCCTTGATGTAGGATAAGTCTTTGTACGAAATTTGATCCAATGGATTAGTAGCTCCAAGGTCAATTATCATTAGGAGTGTAAAGAGTAGGGGTGAGCTCGAGGGCTTCGTGTAGATAGCTAAAATTGCTTAAAGATGAAGATTGAAGTATACTTCACTAGGGATGATACAAGCTCACCTTTCTGGGGAGAAACAAAGTTTAACTCCAAGGACACGCCCTTCTAGGGATGGAAGAGTGTTAACAGAGAAGGATCAATGGATTAGAGCATACACCATACAAAACTAACCCTTGATGTAGGATAAGTCTTTGTACGAAATTTGATCCATGGATTCATTAGCTACCAAGGTCAATAATCATAGGAGTGTAAAGAGCTAGGGGGAGCTCGAGGGCTTCGATGTAGATAGCTCAAAATTGCTTAGAAGATGAGATTGAAGTATAAACTTCACTAGGGTGATACAAGCTCACTTTCTGGGATAAACAAAGTTTTTACTCCAGGACACGCCCATCTAGGGATGAGAGTGTTAACAGGAAGGATCAAGGGATTAGAGCATACACCATTTGTTTTGACAAAAAGAGGAGAAGAGGTGTAATATGAGTAACTTTTTAAATTTTATGTGTTACAAGTTTACATATTTGTTCATCATCAAAAAAGGGGGAGATTGTTAGTGCAAATATTACAATATTTTTAAAACTAAAAATCCTTTGGTTTTAATTATGAAAACAGTAAACTTGTAATACATAACGTTAAAATGTGCAAGTTATCGTGTACACAACACATCAAAAGGCATACATTCATCAACACCTCATTGATGTTTCGAAGCTCTACTCATGCTTCAACTAAAGGTATGAATTGTTGTTTATGTTGCTTATTGATCAACTATATTAAAACCAACCTTTTGTTAAATTTACTTACACTAATAAGTAAATAATCACATTAGAGAATAGGATAAAACTTAATTACTTAGTTAACTATACACAAGATCTTTCTTCTATAAGAAATCTTCCATATTAGGAATACAATCTTGGAAAGAAAAATAGTGTTAGCCATTTTAGACTAATAGGGATTAAAGTAATAGGAATAAAGACAAATCTAATTATTTCTTTCTTAGCCATTTGTGGAAATAAATCTTACTAAATTTCGATTTCTCTTCTAGAACAATATCTAATCAGATTTTATAAGTACAATAAAGATCTAAGCAAAAGATTTAAAAAGATTTGAAAATATTTTTAACAATTTTTAAATTGGATCGTGCGACCCACGGATCCACCTAAAAGGCAGACGGATCCCCCATCCCTAGATCCGTAGCACTTTGACGGCCAAGTTTTAAGTTTTTTTATAAATACCACCTATTTGCTTAGTTTTTGATCCAAGCTTTTCACAACCTTTCTTCCACATTATTACACACATTTAGGATCATTATAAACAAGTTTATATAATGTAAAAACACAATTAATCATATCATCAAAACCCCAATAACCCTTGATCATAATGCTTCTAACTTTCATTTGTTGCAAGCATGATTCTACATGATCCTCCATTCAAGCAAGCTTAGAGATCTTGCCATCATCATCACCAGCATATACATATATGAAGATCTTTTACACAACAAAGCTAAGGAGACTTGTCATCTTCATCAACAACATCATGCTTAGTGATCTTGATGTTTTAGATTATGCTTTTACATCCAATTGACAATTATGTATTGGATCATCATTATACACATTTGTGTATTAATCATTATACAACAAACTAGATGTTAGGTAGTTTATGTGTTTAGTCCATAAAGTACAAGGTTTGTTATGTTGGGCCATAAAGCATAACGGGTTTGGTTGTACCTGAAGAAGGACTCGGTATTTAGCTTAGTACCGGATAAAGTGTAAGCGATGTTAGGTTGGTTCTACCTCGAAGTAGGACTCGGTATTTAGCTTAGTACCAGATAAAGTGTAAGCGACGTTGTATGGGTTTCTCCACCTAAAAGGAGCTTGTTGATTTAGTGAAGTAACTCTCGAGTTGGGTACTCGAGGAGTAGAGTAGGGCGAAGAGGAGCTTCGTAGCCGAACCACTATAAATCACCATGTCCGGTTTGCGTTTTCTTTTACTTATTGCTTTACATTTATATTTGCCTTTATTTCTTTATATTTATATTCGCATTGCATCTATGTTTGTGTTATATATTGTGTTGTGAGGATATGATTTGTTTGATATTCTTTAGTATAGTTATTGTGGTAAAACTTGAGTGTTGTTTGATTACAAAAGTTTTAAGTTTATAAGGAAATCGTATTCACCCCCCCCCCCTCTACGATTACACACATTGCTACCTATTACCTCATCTAATATGTTAGATATTAGTGAAATAAGACTTGTCACCCCTTGTATTTTACTGTTATGTTGCTCGTAGTTGGTAGTTATGTCTTTATTTCGGTACTGGGCCGGGTTATTAAAACCCAACATGTAACCCACTAAAAGGCCTTAAGGGCCGGTCTTGGTGTTGTAAATATTTGCCTCTTCGATTGCCATGGAAAGAGGTGGGTTAGCTCATTTTATTATACAAGGTTCATTTTCTTTCACTAGAAAGTTCTCTCTCACTTTTCTTCTCTAGACTTGGCTAATCCACTTGTTATCCGATTGTGTTATGATTTCCAATATCATACAATTGGTATCAGAGCACATGGGATGATTAGCTAGATTGTGTGTGCGTTTTCTTGGTTAATTTTGATCAAAAGTTTGGTTTTTGAAGGTTTATAGTCTTGTTCTTGGTTTTCTTTGATCTTGACGTTTGTGATGTTAAAGTTTATGTTTTTATAGTTGCTACTAGCTTCTAGTACAAGTTGTGCAAAGAAACCAGGAAAACATTCAAAAGGGTGATTTTTAGGTGTTGTTAGGTGAAAAACCAAATTTTTTCATTCCAGCGAGTTAATCACTGTTTGAAGATCTTCGTAGCGAGTTACGGTACTGTACTGGTGAGTTGTCAGCATAGTACACTATGTGTCAGAAAGTATTGTGTCAGCGAGTTGTCGTCTTATGCAGGTAGCGAGTTAGGCAGCGAGTTAACCTTTCTTGCAGGTAGCGAGTTGAAGACTAGCGAGTTGGATACTAGCGAGTTGAAGACTAGCAAGTACAGGTTTTTGAAGATCTTTATACTCGCGAGTTATGAACAGGAACTATGTCAGTTTAATTTCTTGCTAGCGAGTTGTCAATTCTTCAACGGAGTGTTTACATATAGCGAGTTCACAAAGTTAATTGAGACAATTTTTCTAGCGACTTGGGTGAAAAGGAACTATGTCCATTTATTTTTACCATGCGAGTTGTCAAGTCTATTCTAGCGAGTTACAAGCAGCAGTGTTGTGGTGGATTATAGGATCATTTGGACTAATAATTTTCAGATGACTAAATTATCCTGTAATCTAACAAAAACTTGAAACAACAATTCACCATTTCATAAATCAATCCACCACTTTTACCATACATTCCATATTTACTAATCATTTTTCGATCAACTTAATCATTTTCTCAATCAAATTAAGATGGCTAATCTTTCGGAAGATATCCAATGTGCCGGTTCCGATACCCGACCACCTATGCTTGATAGGACTGACTTTGCATCTTGGCAACAACGAATTCGACTATATTGTCGGGGTTAAGAGAATGGAGTAAACATCTTGAAGTTAATTGATGAAGGACCTTTTCAGATAGGAACATTTCGGGAAACTCTTGCAGAAGGGAATGAAGGTGCCTTACATCTAGGTCCAGAATGACCTCGAGTCTATTCTGACCTGTCACCTGAAGATAAGGAAAGGTACAATGCTGACATTCGGGCAACAAACATCCTACTTTAAGGGTTGCCAAAAGATATCTACTATCTTATCAATCATTATACTGGTGCAAAGGACATATGGGATAATGTGAAGATGCTCCTGGAAGGTTCGGAATTAACAAAAGAAGACCTTGAATCACAACTGTATGATGACTTCGAACACTGCCGTCAGCACAAAGGAGGATATTCATGATTATTATGTCCGGTTTGCCAAACTCATCAACGACATGCGTAACATCAAGATGACCATGTCCAGAATGTAGTTGAATTCTAAGTTTGCTAATAACATGTTGCCAGAATGCGGTAGATTTGTAACAGCAGTGAAACTCAACAGAGGTTTGAGGGACTCCAACTATGATCAACTGTATGCGTATCTAGAGCTTGGATGGTACATGCCTAGAAAACAAAATGAGGGTTGGGAACGATTCACTCAACCCATGTTGATCCTCTCGGCTTGATGGTCTAATGTTTACATCAGCAGTACAATTCACAATCATCTACAAATCCATCATCCACATATGTTCCACCACACTTTGCTGACAACTTTCAACTTGATTCAAGACTCTCTCCAATGGACAACTTAATTGAGAACTTAACCAACACACTTGCCTCTATCTCAAACCCAAATCATACAAAACATGCCTTCCTAAAACAAACAATTCAACTCAGAACTTCATCAAATCCTAGGAACCAGCCCTAGTTCAAGACTAGACAGGGTTGTTTGTTCAGAATGTTCAGGGTCGACAGAATAAAGGACACGGTAACAATGCACGGGGTGTAAGTACAGCTGGTTATGAGGGAGCTCAGAATAGAGTTGGAATGCTAATCCATGTCAAGCAAGGCAAGTTAAGTGCTACAACTGCAATGGTATAGGCCACATAGCAAGGAACTGCACTCAGCCCAAGCGACCACAGAACTCCGAATACTTCAAAGACAAGATGTTACTGATGCAAGCTGATAACGCCTAAATTATACATGTTTTCTATGGCGTTATTTATATATTATTTTATCATGTCTCGGTGAACTTTCGATCTTAATTAAGGTTAAATTGCTTATAGTTCACTGAGACTCTAAAGACCCAAGCTCAACGAACTATACACTTTGGGAGGCGAATACAAGAACAAGAAAGATTTTCTAGCAAAAGCTCATGAAGTTCGCCGCACTCTGTTGCATGATGCGCCGCACTTCCTCTAGTACAACAACACCGAACACTTAAAATAATTGTGGCCCAATTTTCCAAATATTAAGAATTAAGGTCCATTAAATGCTATCGCAATTAACTCCTCAAAACCGTCCTCGCACTTATTTGTAAGTGCTGTGCACTTCCAGTAAAAAGCCATTAAATGCTATCGATTAACTCACGAAGTCGCACACTTGTTCACAATTTTGCCCTAAAATTGAGATGAAATTTATCATTACTATCATCCCTCTCACAACCATTTCCATTCATTCTACAAACACATACCCTCTCACTCTTTCACAAAACACCAAGAAAACCTTTTCCTGAGACAAGATCTACGATCAAAGAACGAAGAAGTTTTTCTTACCTTGTTATTGAAATAGTGGAAGAGATTTATGTAAGGGTACTTGTGTTATGAACCCGTTAGCAATTGAGAGGTAAATCTTTCATGAATACTCGGTGGAAGTTACGATATCTGATAAGTGTTTGGTGGTATGATCTTGATCGCATTAATCCTAAGCTTATGTTGCAACCCTGTTATATCCCATCTTATTATTTTTGCTTGTCAACTTAGTTTTTATGATAATCATATCGGTATAGTCGAAAGACCCGTTATGATCTATGTGGTTTTAAAGATTTGTCTCATGGGTCTTTAACGTCTGTGCCAAGAAATCCACTTTTGTAAATTGATAAACAAAATAAGCTTTGATATAATAGTAACTGGATTATTTGAGTCACACATTTGGTTTGGTTAACTAAATATAAGTCTTAAGTTAACAAGTTGATTTGTAAAAACGTTTTCTGACGAGTATAATTAGTCTTTATAATATTAATACCCCATCTTCACAGGCTCAAAAATATTTCAACAATTATAAGTTTATTGTCAAACTATACGAGTATAGTCATACTTTTTTATCATTGGTAAAGTAAAACTATTTTCAAATTGTTAAGTCTATTTTCTTTCTGATTATTTGAAACTACTCTAATCCTGTGGAGACGACCTGTGGAAGTTAACCTAAAAGATTATACTGCCATTACGTGGGTTATACTTTTACCCGTGTGTTTCCATATAATTATCCGGTATTTTCAGTCTTATAAATTTAAAGCTTTTGAAACACATCAAAGTTTTTGGCGCCATTGCTGGGGATTTCTTAGCTGTTCTGTAGTCAAAATCTGGAAAATCTCTTTAACCCCCCATATTTTTTTTTTTAAAATCAATCGTTTACAGTTTTTTGGCAAACTGAACCCAAACAATTTCTCTCTTGGATGCATACACGTGCTTCCAATTATGAACTTGTTGAACTGTTACTTGAACCCGAACGCACTCTGAATCGAAGACGTCGTCGACGAAACAGAAGAGTTCCATTCAATCAAAGAAACAATCCACCTAAGAACCCGAGAATTGTCTATCCACCAATTCTCGATATCAACCACTTCTGTCACTTTCTAGTTACTCTTGAAAATCTTTTTCCAATGGATGATGAACCCATGTGGGCTGCTGACCATGTTGTCGCTCCGACACCTGGTTCCGTAATCACTATTCCTGAAACCGCAAACGAATTTGCTATCAAAGGTAAACACTTAAACTTGTCAAAGGAATATACAATTCGGTTGATAGAACAAACCGACTCATAAAAACATTCATGAATTCCTTGAAAATCTGTGATATGTTTAAATACAGAGATACTGAGAATGAAGTCGTCCGCCTAATGATGTTTCCCCTATCCCTTACTAGGGAAGCAAAAACATGGTTGGATGAACTCAACGAAGGAACTATCGAAACATGGGATGAACTTCGAACCACTTTCTTAGCCGTTTCTTCTTTCCCCCATCTCTTTACGACCGGTCTCGGAGAAATCCGGAGCTTTCTCTCAAATACAAAAATAAATCTCTAACCGACGGCTTGGCTTTCGATATGAAGAAATGCTCCGAAACTGTTATGGTCACAATCTGTCCAAAGGCAACATTATCAAAATCTTCTATCATGGTCTAAGCGAAATAACCCAAGAATGTTTTTTAAAAAAATATGTCGCAGTGGTGGTATTTTTCCTCTATAAACACTCCAAAATTCAAGCTTATCAGACTTCTCGCAGTACAAAGTCTTACTCAAGCTCGATGGGCTAAAATCAGAAAGCCCAAAACATCTCTCGTAGAAAAAACGTGTGCTTTCGCGCTATGAATTTGGTAGCAGTAATTCCAATACTGACAAAATTATGGCCCGAATGGATGCCATGACCCTGAAAATGGATCTATGCCTCAGTAAAAAGAATTCAAAACATGCTAAAAAACAAAACCAGTATGAAGTTGATTATACCTATATCACAAGAGGGGGAAGGAAGCCTAAATTCATGAACTTTTGTTAAGACTCGTTTTTTACAATCGATTTACGTGAACCGAGACCTGAGACTTAAATCGCGATAATTGGCGTTCAAACGAACGAAGTAGTTATAACCGAGACAACTATAGATCCAGTAATGATGACAAGCCTTATGATCTTCAAAAACAATTTAACGATTTCATGAAATCTCAGCAATCGACCAACGCTTTCGTCAAAGAAACATTCATGGATTTTAAGACCCAACTAGAAACGTAGCCAAAAAATATCATCAAATGCGTTAATCATAGAACCTTGAATCATGATCGACAGACTTGCTGACAAGCAATCTGGTTCGACCCTCTGGATCTCTTCCAAGTAACACTCAACCAAACCTAAAAGGACATAATTCTAAGCTTACCAACCACCGCAATCTCGCAATGGCATGTGAATGTCGTATTCACAAGATAGTAGGGTAACTCCTTAACACCCACCAGTTAACAAATGATCAACAAAAACGATTCTAAAACTCTTATCAACTTTGATAGCGATGATGAAGACGAAGGACCTACACCATAACTGAAAACAAAAAATCCAAAACCAGTCAGGAAACTCCATTACCAAAAACCGTTATATAAACCAAAATCTTTGTACTCCTCAAACGGCTAAGGAAGAGGAAAAAGGAAGCTCATTACGGATAAATTTTGATATTGACCTCGCGTTCGTATCAAGTACTCTTATCGTTGTCTTGGCCGGAATGCCTAATTATGGAAAATTTCTCAAGGAAATTATAAAAAACAAACATAAAATCGAACAAATCTCTACTGCCGCTTTTTTTAGCGATGAAGTTCAGCAACTGATCCAAAATAAAGTTTCCACTAAACTCGGAGACCTGGAAGTGACAAAACTTACTCCTGCAAATGCCCTAGCGACCTTGGTGCTTTAGGCATAAACCTTATGCCATATTCTCTATATGCCAAATTATCTCTCGAAACTCTTAAACCTACCAAAATGAGCGTAAGATTAGCTGACAGATCATTCCAATACCCTGTTGGAATAGCTAAAAATATGCTTGTTGAAGTTGGTAAATTCACCTTTCTTGTCGATTTTGTTATTCTCGAGATGGAAGAAGATAGTAAAGTTCCTCTAATTCTGGGATGACCCTTTCTTCACACTGTTGATGCAGTTATTCGAGTTAAACAGAGACAACTCAACCTTGGAGTTGGAACTGAATGATTAATTTTCAATATCGATTTTGCAATGAAACACTCCTATTTAAATGACGATACCTGTTTTAGTATCGATGTCATTGATGAAATCTTTAGAAGAAGATTTCGACGCTCTTTTAAACGAAGGTAGTAAAATTCTTCATTCCATCGAAGGAACCCTTCTCGAAGAAGAAATCTTTGCTGAATTCGATGAATTCATGGCAATGACTGCCGATGAAAACTCTGACTCTGAATCCGACACTAAAGATGCACCATTCGAAAAAATCACCATCAATACTAATTATAAGATCAAAACATCTCTTGAAGAACCTCCTACGGATCTCAAACTTAAACCTCTTCCTGATAATCTGGAATATGTATTCCTGGAAGAACCCTCTTTTCTTCCTGTTATCATATCATCTCAGCTATCCTATAAGAAAAAGAAAAGAAACTAGTATATGTTCTTAAAAAGCATAAGCAAGCCTTTGCTTGGAAAACGAGAGATATTCCTGGTATTTTCCCATCATTCTGCAAACATAAAATACAACTTTTGGATGATAAGAAACCCATTGTCCAAAAACAGAGAAGGTTAAATCCAAATATGCAATAAGTTGTTAAAAAGAAATCGTAAAACTCCTGGATACTGGTATAATTTATCCAATTGCCGATAGTCCTTGGGTTAGTCCTATCCACTGTGTACCAAAGAAAGGTGGTATTACAGTTGTCACCAACGAAAATGATGAACTTGTTCCAACAAGAACCATTACGGGTTGGCGAGTATGCATCGATTATCGTAAACTCAATGAAGCAACCGCAAAAGATCATTTTCCCTTACCTTTTATGGATCAAATGCTAGAAAGACTCGCGGAAAATAAATAATTCTGTTTCCTCAATGGTTTTTTTGGGTATTTTCAAATTCCTATCGATCCTAATGATAAAAAAAACAAAATATTTCACTGTCCTTTCGGAACATACGCTTATAGGCGAATGCCTTTCGGTCTATGTAATGCTCCTGCCACATTTCAAAGATGTATGTTGGCAATCTTTCACGATATGATCGAAGAATCCGTCAAAATATTCATGGACGATTTCTCCGTCTTCGGAAACTCTTTCGACACATGCCTTAATAATCTCGATAAAATGCTCCAACGTTCCAAAGATGCTCATCTTGTCCTAAACTAGGAAAAATGTCACTTCATGGTCAAAGAAGGGATTGTGCTCGAACACAAGGTGTCTAGCGCCGGACTTGAAGTTGACAAAGCAAAGATCGATGTAATCTCGAAACTTCCACCACCTACTAATATCAAAAGTATTAGAAGCTTTCTCGGACATGCCGGTTTTTACTGACGATTCATTAAAGATTTCTCGAAAATTGCTCGACCTCTAACTAAACTTCTCGAAAAAGACACTCCATTTGAATTCGACGATGAATGTCGAAGAGCTTTTGAATCATTAAAAGAGAACTCTATGTGCTCCTGTGATCGTAAGCCCAAACTGGAATCTTCCATTTGAACTTATGTGTAATGCAAGTGATTTCGCTATAGGAGTCATCTTAGGTCAAAAAGATGGTAAAAACTTTCACCAGATCTACTTCGCAAGTAAAACCCTTAAATCCACTCAACAAAAATACACCGTAACCGAAAAAGAACTTATGGCTGTAGTTTTTGCATTTGACAAATTTAGATCCTATCTTATTCTCTCAAAAACTATTGTTCACACTGATCGTTCAGCTCTTAAGGACTTATTTAAAAGCAGATGGCTAAAAACAGCCTTATTCTATGGATTTTACTTCTGCAAGAATTCGACATAGAAATCAAAGACAAAAAAGGAACAGAAAATGTTGCAGCCGATCACTTATCCCGAATCGAAAACAATGAGACAAGCGGATGATAACTTTCCTAGAGAGACCCTTATGGAAATTAACACAAAAAATAAACCATGGTTTGCAGACTTTGCAAACTATTTGGTAGCTGATATTATACCAAAAGGGATGACATATCAACAAAAAAACAAATTCTTCTCTGACCTCAAACATTACTTCTGGGAGGAACCCTACCTCTTCAAAGTATGTTCTGATGGAATAATCAGACGCTGTGTATCTGGATCAGAAACTCGAACAATTTTAGATCAATGTCACCACGGACCAACTGGTGGACATTATGGACCCGATATGACCGCTAAGAAGGTCCTAGATTCAGGTTTTTACTGGCCAACAATTATTAAAGAAGCTTATACTCTAGTTCATCTTTGCGAAGCATGCCAAAAGACGGGAAATATATCAAAATGTGATGAGATGCCCTTAACCAACATTCAAGTATGTGAAATTTTTTACGTATGGGGTATTGATTTTATGGGACCATTCCCAAAACCGCATAAGTTTGAATACATTCTTGACGTTGTTGATTACATATCTAAATGGGCCGAAGCTCAAGCTTTACCAACCAATGATGCCCGAGTTGTTATCACTTTCCTTAAGAAACTATTCTGCCATTTCGGAATGCCCAAAGCTCTAATCAGCGACCGAGGTACTCATTTCTGTAACAAAATAATGGAAAAAACAATGAAGAGATATGGAGTTAACCACCATTTTTCTACATCATATCACCCTTAAACTAGTGGTCAAGTTGAAAACATGAACAGAGCTCTTAATAAAATTCTTAAAAAAACTGTTAAAGACAATCCTGCTATTTGGTCAAGAAAACTTGATGATGCTCTATGGGCTTTTCGCACTGCTTATAAAACACCTACCGGTACCACACCCTATAAACTTATATATGGAAAGAACTGCCACTTACCATTTGAAATTGAACACCGTGCATACTGGGCACTGAAGAATTGTAACCTAGATCTCATCGCTGCTGGTGAGAAAAGAATGTTTTAGTTACACGAGTTAGACAAACTTAGATACCAAGCCTATGAGAACTCTCGTCTATACAAGGAAAGAACCAAAGTCTGGCATGACATAAAATTAAGAATGAGAAAAGAATTCAAACAAAGAAACAATGTTCTGCTATTTCACTTAAAATACAAATGTAAACAACCGAAGCTCAAATCTCGATTGTTTGGACCATATGTAGTGAAACATCAATATACATCCGGATATGTTGAACTTTATGGAAAAGATGGAAAAACGTTCATAGTCAATGGCCATCGACTCAAACTATATCATGAAGAAGACAATAACTCAAGGGAGGCATTTACTCCTTTCTCTTCCCAAAAGAATGACACTCGAATACGAGGTCTAGCTAACGACTCTCCGTTAAAATTAAGCTCTTTCTCTATCGATTCTCGGCAGGCAACCCGTGGCTTCACTTAAGCTGAGCATGAGTCCCTCCTCCATAATTCTACTAATATCTATTATTAATTTTAAAAAAAAAAATCACAAAATATTTTTTTTCCTTTTTGTGTGCTTTTTGTATGATAACTCTTATGCATGCTTTACCTTAATATAATGAAAATTACGAAGTATGCTCAAGATAGCTCTACTACAGCTATGCATTTCTCTATGCCCCAGAAGTACCGTTCTCCTTTAATTTTCCCTATTTTATCTCTATTATCAGTTTAAACACATTGAGGGCAATGTTCACAACTTATGATGTAGAGGGAGCCAAATAGGAAAAATTAATCATATCCCTCTATGTTTGCCCTGTTAAAAACTTTCCAACTGATATTTTATGAAAAATTCTAATTATAAGTTTTCAAAATAAAAGTAAAAAATGCACTAATTAAGGCGCAATCCAACCGTATTGACATTATAGCTGAGCACACCCCAGTCCACTAATTGTGAGAAAAAAAAATTATAAGCTTTATAATATTCAGGTATCCACATTTGATACTTAAAGATAAATGATGCCTTTAGCTTGTACGAGTAAAGGTTTGAAATGCAGTCAGAAGTGTCAATTCCGTCGTTACGTATGTATAAACGTATGGTTCTTTGTCCGCCTATTCTGGAACATTGGTATTGGTTGATAATTATGTTTTGAGATAGCCGGTACTTTAGAAGCACAAGAACTATGTGCTTAATCATCATTTACAAGGACCGAAGCCTATCAAATGAAATGTTATCCCGCGAGTCCTTTTTCCTGCAGAGCACTCCTATAATGCTATATTACTAAAATATCTAAATTTGAATGAAAAACTATGTTTCCAGGCTTGGTAAAAAAAAGTATATATATGTGTGTTATTGCTAGTTCAAAGAAATAAAAGGCTTATGTCGGCGCATTCCGGACGCATGAAGATTGGAACCTCTCTATAACTAAGGATCCGCCCTTACGGATCAGGTTTTTAATGTTGTTAAGTACAAGCCTATGTAGCTGTCTAGATTATGTCTGTATCAAATTGAGTGTACTTCACAATAGCAAATTTTAACCCCATCTTAAGTGGCTGATGGAATTTACAAATCAAGACATTATCCCCTGTGTGAGGTGCTATGTTATTTTTCTAAAGCCTGACAAGCTAACCAATAAGCCAAACTCCTTATATAAAATCCAAATTTTCTCCAAGTCACGACAAATGAACTTATTATTTCGCTTCAATGCTTGAGGTCAATAGCAATAAGCAAAGTAGTGGAGGGATTTTGATAACGCTACCGCCTACTTCAAGCATCGCGAAGAATGTCCAATAATATACATATATTATGTCGTAATTATGTATATTTAATCAATTCTTGTTGAACTTTTGGTACTTCCATATTTTGAATTGCTTATTCAGGTTCACTTGAAGACACTACAAAGGCCCAAGCTCAATAATCAATACATTCCTGGGAGGAGCAAATACAAGAAAAGAAAGATTTCTAGCCAAAGTTCATGAAGTCCGCCGCACTTGTAACATTGTGCGCCGCACTTCCCTCTAAAGCCAAAATCGCCGCACTTATAATATTGTGCGCTGCACTTTCTCCCAAAGTTTGAAGAATTAAAGTCTAATAAATGCACCTACATTAACTCTTCAAAACCGCCGCACCTATTTGTAAGTGCGTCGCACTTCCAGTAAAAGCATTAAAGAGATTTTCGAATATAACACACAAAGTCGCGCACTTTTGACCTAATGTGGCTCCGCACTTTGCACCCTAACTTGCCTATAAATTGAGGACGAATTTTCATCTCAAAGAAACTCATCCTCACTATCCATCTCATTCTACAAAACATCCCACACACACATACTTCCCTCCTTTCACCAAAAACACCAAAAAAACACCTCTTCCTTTGAAGGAAAAGATCTAACGATCAAGAACAGACGTTTTCCTACTTAGTTATTGAAATAATAAAGTTTTATGTAAAGGTTGATTTTAGTTTGAACTCCTTTAACTCCTTAGCCATGAGAGGCTAATTCTCTCATGACTACTCGATGAAGTTACGATAATGAATAAGTGTTTGGTAAAAATTTTGATCATTTTAATCTTAAGCTTATGTTGCAAACCTGTTATATCTTATCTTATCCATTTTTGCTTAACAACTTAGATTATATAATCATATCGGTATAGGTCGAAAGACCCATTATGATCTATGTAGTTTTAAAGATTTGTCTATGTTCTTTAACGTCTGTGCTAAGAAATCCACTTTCGTGAATTGATAAACAAAATAAGCTTTGATATAATAATAACTGGATTATTTGAGTACATTTGGTCTAGTTAACTAAATATAAGTCTTAAGTTAACCAAGTTAGTTTGTGATTATGTTTTCTGACGAGAAATCATTTTTATTAAATTATAGTGACTTCTCATGGTACAATCATTTCCAACACTTTATAAGTTAATTTAACTATCAAGTAAGTCATACTTTTATCACTGGTAAAACAAAATTATTTTCAAAATTGTTAAGTCTATTATCTTTCTGGTTATTTGAACACTTCTAATCATGTGGAGATCTGGTTCTTACCTAAAAGTTTTATACTATATACGTGGGTTATCTTTTAACCCTGTGTGTCAGTGTGTTTCCATATAATTAATCCGGTATTTTATTTTTAGTCTTATAAATTTTAAGCTTTTAAAACACATCAGAACCCAGTTTTCATCAACGAGAAACAAACTTGTTGAGTTTCTTAAGGATTCTTGATACTGTTCAGAATTTAAGCAACTATCAATTATATTTACTCAACTAAATATATTTTACTGATTAAATTTGGGGTTCCTTGTGTATGATTGATTTGGACTATGCGATGATAAGGTGTTTCTGTAATCATGACAGTATTAATTCCTCTAAGAATAAGTCAACTAAAAGGTCAATAGTCAAGTCAACAAGTATGAAGTCAACCTAGACAAGTCAAGAGAACTTAGAACACAATTCAATCAGAGAGCATATAATACATGTTCAAATATGGAAATTATGAAATATGACATAAATCAAAACCAAGTTTTACACAGAATTTAAAATTTTTGGGCGAGTTTCTTTTCATAATTATGACATTTTTTTGATGGTTTGTGAAACCTGTACATATTTCGCATGGCTATAATATTTCGCATAGTAAAAGCGCTAAACCAGGTTTCGCCAAATATAACTTGACGTATTTACGTCTCACTTACAAGAGGTGACATGTTTTCGCCCACAGATAAATTCACTAGCATATTTTGCTCAGTTCAAGGCTCGGACTTGATTCACTACATATATAAGTCAGACATATTATCGCTCAAGATCAAGGCTGAAATGTTTTCTCAATGTTTATGCTGACATATTTGCTAAATTAATTCCTAACTTGGGTTTCTTACCAATATTTAAACCTTATATTAATTTTTCAGATATATATCAATTCAACCACGATTATTCACAAAAATCAAATACAACAGACTTAAAACAACATTCAAGCATGATTAACCAATTTTTGAGCCAAAACAAGGAGGAACACTTGTCAATATCTATAATGAACGTCTAGGGGACATATATTATGCAATGAGGACAAGAAATGGTTAACCAACACATGAAGCACATTTCACAAATGTTCAAAATGCCATATTTAAGATTTTTGAACCTAGGACACTATAATTCCAAGCAAAAGAGATCTTAAGGGACAAAAACCATTTCCAAAGGCATAAGAATGCTATAGAAAACTAATGAACACAAACCTACAAACTAATTCACATTAACACATGTTTCGCATCATTTAACCACACAAAAATCATTGGATTTCACACATATGTTATAGATATCGAAAACTATTTCTCACAAGACATAGACGTCCATCAGACGAAACAAACCTCAATTAATTAAACAAAACCTCTACTTTTTACTTATGAATCCTAATTCGATTTATACCGATTTACGAGTGCAAAAAGGTGATTTAGTCTAATTCTTTTTACCTAAGTAATGTTAAAGATGTGAATGAATGTATATGAGTGTATTATATTTTGAAAATCGAGTTTGAAATTTAGATTATGAAGGAAGCGAAATATAACGAGAGAAATTAGGTGCGTTTGGATTTGTGAAGTAAGAGTGTGTTGGAGACGGAATGTGTTCATCTAAGGGATTATACCAGCCAGTTTCTAAAATGACACAAGAAGGTCCTTGGAATCTTATAACACTGCTACTTTCATTTTAAACTAGTTTTAGTGTTAACATTTGAGGTATAAATGGTCTATATGCTCCCTAAAGTTATACACTTAGCTTCCAGGTCCAAATTTTGCCATTTTAGTCCCTAAAGTTAAAACAGTAACATCTGATCTCCCTTATTATTGATGATACATTTAGTGTAGACAAATAATTTTTTCATATTTACTTCCGAGATGTACATTGTGAAAAGATCAATGTGAATAGAATTTGACTATTTCTCCCCCTCAAATAATGTTCCGTTTTATATTTAAAGAGCTGTAGACATTGTTTGAGTGATAGAAAATTCTT
The DNA here is from genome assembly GCA_026074375.1 of Tanacetum coccineum. Classification (NCBI taxonomy): domain Eukaryota; kingdom Viridiplantae; phylum Streptophyta; class Magnoliopsida; order Asterales; family Asteraceae; genus Tanacetum; species Tanacetum coccineum. Next base: position 21,219 of record BQNB010073958.1, read on the forward strand.
TTAAAATCTTTTATGATGAGAAACTGATATGTTTATTTTTTTTTTGAAAAACAACACCAATGAAAACAAGATTTCTCTCATTTTACATAAATAAATGCACTGACATGTACACTTATATGATATAGGAAGCACGGGTTGTGTTGCAAAGTAAACACAAACCTTTGTATGAATATCAAGTAATTTATACTCGAGAAAAATAAATTTCCCGTTGTGAGGTCAAGTTTTCTTTATGAGGAAATACTTGCCTTTAAGTTGAAGACCGGGTTGCTATATGAAATAATAACAAGCCAATATGACATGTTTTGAAAACAAAGTTTAAACTTCATTTAAATCTCGATTATCATTATTGAATGAATTTCTAGGCCGTCATAATGTTATCAATTTTCAGAAGTTTGTCATGTCTACACCATATTTTTATCTTTGCTGATTTTTTTAATTTTGTCATTTTCTTTTTATGGTTTTATGTAAATGAAAAAAATTTTTAGGTTTTTTATTTTTTATATACATATGATACAAAGGATATGTGAAGAGTTTACCACCATTACTCTTCTCTCGTCTGCAGCTTTTTTCTGAGTCTGGGAGTCATACTTATCATTCCAGCTTGTTGAAGAGAAATTCAAGTCGTTCTCTTGCTAAAGGGCTAGGTGAAAAATGTCTGCCAAACTGATACTTTGTTCTGACAAAATACATCTCAACCACCCCGTTCTCCACTTGCTCCTTGATAAAGTGATGTATGATGTCAATATGCTTGGATCGGGCGTGTTGGACATTGTTACAGCATAAAGCAATGACACTTTTATTATCGCAGTATAGAGGTATCTTGTTGAACCCAAGAACTATTTAGTGTCAGTTAATTGTGATCTCATCCAAAGTATTTGAGCACAACATCCTGACAAGGCAATGTATTCAGCTTCTGTACTGGATATGGCGGTGCTCTTTTGTTTCTTTGATGGCTAGCTCACCAATCTAAATACACTCTTTGATTAATGCTTTGCGATACTTCCAAAAATCGTACTTTTTCGGTATTTCTGGCTAATGTCCCAGCATGGTCAGCATCTGCAAAAGCTGTTTTTTAGATGCCAATGCAGAATCTTCAAATACTATAGATTCCATTAATTATGGTTTTTTCTTATTTACAAACCCAAGAAGAAAAGATTGCGTATTTACTTTTTAACCGATTTTTAAGTAGCTCTTTTTATCTGGTAGGCTTTGCTTGATGGAACGGACACAAACGCACACAAAAATATAAGGTCTGGTCTACTGGATGTGAGATACATAAGGGTGCCAATCATTCTATGATAACGTGTAGGATCAACAGCTTTCCCTTGTGGATCTTCATATACTTTTTAATTTCCCACCTTTGGAGTATCACTGGGCCACTAGGTTCCATACCATACTTTTTAGTGAATTTAAGAGCATTTTTGATTGATTTTAAAAAATATGCACTATGGGACTTGAGAAATCTAAAGTCCTAAGAAAAATGATAGTTTGCCCATCATCAATCTTTGATTTTGAAACACATGATTTTAGAAAATGATTCACAAAGATTAGGTTTAGTGGAGGAAAATTAATATCGCCGACATAAATTTGTACCAGTAATATGTCTTTTCCTTCTCTCCTGATGAATAATGTAGGATCAACGGTGCCTTTTGAGAACTTCTGGGAGAGTAGAAACGATGAGAGCAAATCATACCAAACCAGTAGAGCTTGTTTCAAACCGTAAAGGGCTTTCTTAAGCTTGTACACATGGTTGGGATACTCTGGATAGACCTCCTCGCGCAATATGCCATTCAAGAACGCGGGGGTCTTCACATTCTTTTTGATTAGCGATCATTGTTCTATATGTTCAGCGGAATGAGATAATGGTTTACGGATGGACCTCAAGTCGTGCTCAAGCGAGGCGAAAAGATTCCTCAAAGTATATGCCTTCTTCCTGATGATATCCCCTCACTACTAAACGAGCCTTATTTTTCAACACATCTCCCAGTTCGTCTAATTTCACCTTGTATATCCACTTCAAGGTAATAATCATAACATGATCGGAACTAAGGTACCAGATCCCCAACTTCAAGATGTTTTTAATCTCATTGGGTTCTTCTTGCCATGGAATTCAATTCAATGGTTATTGTCAATGGCTTATTGATACTTTTGGGCTTCAACAGAAGAAAGGAAAGCATCGAAATAACAGAATAAGGCTTCATCTTATAGTTGATGTCGAGTGGAGACCAGTCTAGAAGGATCACCAATTACATTATCAAGCGGGTGATCTTTGGTCCATTTGTTGATGTGTTCGGATAGTTGGTTGACTGAGTGCACATTGTTTGGAATAAGAACTGTTAGCCTCACTTTTAGTGAAGCTGGCGTCTTACACGTGAATTGGACTAGTTTTGGACACAGCGTGTCACGCTCGAGGGTCTTTTATGTTAACTAGGAATAGTTAGATTTTTCTTCTAGTATAATAATACCTCATGGCTCTCCATGAGGGGGTGGATGTTCAATTTTCTATTTTTCTTTTCAATCTAATATTCCATCTTTTTGTGTTCATCCCCTCTCTTTACTTTCTCTCACTAAAACTAATAATGTTTCATCCAATGTATTTTGATCAACCAAGACCCCCCGAAAGGTGTTTTATTAAGTGTACAATTGGTATCAAGAGCCAAGGTTGGGTGTTGTGATTTGTTTGTGGAAATTTTTTAAGCCTTTTATTCAAAAATTGGCTTTTGTTTTCATCTCGTAATCATTTTTTTCTTGCAACAAAGTGTGGTTTATTTTCTGTTTTCGTGTCATTCTCTTGCAACAAAGTGTCACTTTCTCTTTTAAGTGTCATTTTCGTGCAACGTTTGAAAGATCATCGAACGTGTTCTTTTATAGGATTAGCCGATAAGCGAGTTGGTGATTACTTGTGATAGGAAGTGCTTAGTCCGAACGTAGTTCATTCTATTGGAAATGTGCCGAACGAGTGAACAAACCAAGGATATTCGAGGAGGAATTTTTAAAGGACCCCCTGAGCGAGTTCTTTTTTAGGGATCGAACGAGGATCGATCTAGAGGACGTCGATCTAGTGGGATCGATGAGAGGATCGAACTACGTTGATAGAACTAGCGCTAGAGACCCGATCAAGATGAGTTCCCGATCCAGAGGTTCGATCTACGAGGATCGATTTAGAGGATCATACTAGTTGATCGGATAAACTAGCGCGAGGATAGATATGTTATTTTTTTTTGTTAATATGAACCGAAACAAGAGGATCGATCTAGAGGATCGAACTAGTTGATCGAACTAGCGAAGGACCAAACCAGAGGACCGAACTAGCGTAGGATCGAACTAGCGAAGGACCGAAACAAGAGGATCGAACGAGCAGAGGACCGAATAGTCAATATTGTTTTTGTTTTAGGTTTTTTCTTGATTTAGTAAAATCCGTAAAAGGCAATTTTTTTAGGTTTTTTTAAATATAAATTGTAAATCCGTGAATGTTAATGATAACACAACTCAACAAACACAATACATTACACTATAACGTCCTTATCAAAATTCTCCTTCATTCACAAAGGCTATTAGTGATTTTTATTGACCTCGGGGTTTTTGTGACATAATGCACATATTTGGGATGAAGTAGTTTTTCCATGAGGAGTGTAATATTTCGTCTTTGTTTTTGTCAACGAAGAGGTTTGTTCGGGCATATACGGTTTGTGATGAAGACTTGATGTTCTAGTTTATACTATATGTAAGGAGTTACTCATAGGTAGTACTCACGAGTTGTTAAAATTTAAAGCTATCACTTTAAGAGTTAACATTGTAGTACTTCAGAGTCTCACGTTGTTGAGTAGTTTTGTCAAGAGGTGTTGTATTTTTTATATACTTTTGCGCGTGAGTATATGGTACCTTTAGATTTGCTCTGCCACGTTAGTCATCACGCTGGATAGTACAAGATTAAGTCACAAGTCGGGATTTTGCTTCATTCTCGGGTTTGTTTCATCGGGTTGTCTCCATCAGTGGTCATCAGTATTAGCCTACAGAAGAGGAAGGGGATTTCGTTTTGGGTTGATCGAGAAAGAGGAGAATTGTAAAGAGAGTACGACATTTCTACAGAGCTTGCTTATGCATATCACGGTGCTATGACGCTAAGTAAGCAGTTGTCCAGTTGGAATTAAGATGTCATCCGGGTACATATTGTTTTTTTATGCTACGTTTTGATGTTACCGTTTTGACTACATAGAGGGAAAATTGCGTACACTCGGGACTTAATTGACTTTGTGTAGCAACTTCATATCGCACTTTCTGAGAGTGGAGAAATGTTCACATCAAGGAGCAACAATTAGTTCTTGATCGAGGCTTTATAAAATATACGGAGGTTAGTCCGCAGAGATGATTAGTGGTTCAACTTGTTACTTTGGTGTCACGGTTTCGAATTCAGGTAAGGGGAATACATTATGTACTTGGAGCTGAATTCATGCAAGACTGGGATGCTTCTAAGTGAGAGATGTTGATGATTTATCCCTCCTTTAAGAACGGTGTATTATTTTTCTTATCAGGTCTATACAGGTGTCTGTTTGGGAGGCGAGCTTGAAGACTTTCGAAGCATAATTATATCAAAAGCCGAAGTATTCGGATAGAGTACTTCAAGTGATGACAAATGAGATGCGATTCTGTTAAACTTCGACATGAAGAAGTTGCAAGAAAATGAAGCGTTCTCAACGACATGCAGCTAATTCGAAAATCGTGTATGACCAGCAGCGTATGAAGAAAGTTTTTTTTGAAAGTAGTAGGAAGTTTTTAGGTCACAAAAAAATCCAATCAAAAATACCGGGTTCGGGGTAGAAAAATTCTATGTCATCCTCAGCAGTATGTTCATCTACAAGCTGAAGAAAAGATAAGCTGGAGTATTCAAGTAGATAATTCTATTTGGACTTCATTCTTATCATTTTATGTATTTTTGCTTGTAGGGAACATTGTAACCAATTCAGTGTGCGCCATCTTGGTTGGAATTGTTAGCTCTTCACTTTTAGTGAAGCTGGCGTTTACACGTGAAGTGGACTGTTTGGACACTGCGTGTCACGCAGGGGTCATTTTATGTTAACTAGGAATAGTAGATTTTTTTTTTTCTTCTATTATTAAATACCCCTCAGTGGTCCTTCATGATGGGGGAGGAATGTTCATTTTTTGCAGTTTTACTTTCAATCTAATATTCCATCTTTTTATTGTTCATCCCCTCTCTACTTTCTCTCACTAAAACTAATAATGTTCTCATCTTAGTTATTTTGATCAACCATGGACCTCCCGAAGGTTATTTTTTAAGTGTCAAGAACTGAGAAGAGGATTCTTTTGAACTTATGTTTTGGAATGGGAAATCAACATAGGATTGTTATCCATGTGTGCCACTTTAATATCATGGTTAGCTTCTTTAACACCAGAGAAAGGATGTCAGTGGTGTTTCTTGATTCGTTTGTGCGGTACTTGTGATGGTGCATCTTGATCAATTGTAGGTTGAGGAAGGATTCTTGTGTTGTACAGGTTGAAACAGCAGGTTTTTAGAGCAATGATACAGGACTTAAGGATCAAATATGGTGGAGGATTATAGGTCTCATAAACATTGGCTCTAAAAAACAATATTTCCCTGTCGTTCTTTGTTGGTGAGACATACGGAGTTGAAGAAGGTATGTTTTGCCATGAGCCCTAAACAGATTATTCCAGGAGTCAAATGTTTAGGCGGGTCTAAACGAATATTCAGAAGCCATTTGTTATCATTAAAATTCATCTATGAATAGTTTCATGATTAAAGGGTCATTTTGTTGTAGATTCAAAATGTTTTCTTTTGAAGGTAGCGTGAAACAACAAAGATGCCTAGATCAGCTTAGGTTTTTAACATACCAAGTTCATTCACCATCTTTAGTGGGATAGGAAAGGAGCCAAAGAAATAAAGATAAAATAAGTCAGGTTTTTAATCATGGAGAAGTTCATACGATGTTTTGTTGTGACGTTTTCAGATTAATGATTGGTTTTGAGTATAGCAAGCTGTCGCGACTGCTTCTGCCCAGAGAAATAATAGAGCCTTTAAAAAGATCAACATGGTGCGAGCAGCTTCCACTAAAGTACGGTTCTGTCTTTCAACAAAACCATTCTGTTGTGGAGTGCAAGCAACGGATGTTTGATGTGAGATTCTGACTTCTTCATAATAAGCTCTCAGTGTCTGATTGATAAATTCTCTTACCATTATCAAGCTTGATGTTACGTACGGTTGCATTAAGACGAACTTGAAGCATTTTGAGAAATTTAATCACAAACTCTGGAACTTCATCCTTTGATCGTATAAATTTTACCCATGTAAACCTAGAATAATCATCAACAATAACCAGTATATATTTTCTCCCATTGATACTTTGAATCCTTATTGGCCCGCAAAGATCCATATGTAGTAGATAGAGTTTTCTTGAATGAAGTCTTCGGCTTTGGGTTTGTGGGAGTGTTTCTTGATTTTATCAAGAGCACAGGCAGAGTATAAAGTAATACGATTTGATACTTTCTGTGTTTGGAAAGGTCCTCGGCTAAGACATGTTTCTGGCAAGAGAAGTGATATAATAAAAGTTTAAATGAGATAATCTTCGATGCCATAACCAAGACTTGGTCTTTGAGGCCTTAGACAAATGACATATAGGAGAGGAAAGCAACAAATTTTCCATAGATATAGTGTATAAGTTTAAACCCCTTGATCCCTTGAGTTGGATCCAACCCATCTAGTCACGAATGAAGCAGGTGTGTTTGCGAAAAAGTAATTCGAGATCAGGAATCCACAAAAATTGTCCCACGGGCGATTAAGTTGTGTCTTAACCTTTCCATATTGTAAACCCGAGATATTGTAACATTTCCCATTTGATAGTATTCATAACCCATTATCTTAGCAATATGATCATTCTCAAATCTGACAGTACCCAAAAATTTACTGACGAAGTTGATGAGTTGAGCGATTTCTGATCATTTGCTTGGAGCATCCGAACGTCAGATACCACCAAAACAATTGGGACAACCTTCAATCGTAAGAGAAGATGATGGAAAACATAAAGACAATGGATCCCCAAGAGATTGAGTAGTAGGGTTTCCGAGGATGTTAGAATTTCTAGATCTTGTCATCTTAGATTTTCTAATCATGATACTACTAATTTGATGCTTTGGGTCATACTAATATAAAACTATTATTCCTTGAAGTTGGGTGTAAGAAAATGATTTGTAGTGGCTTTCTTAGTACGGCATCTACTTTAGTAGTGGTGTGAACCTAGTTAAAAGGGCAACTTATTCTCCGATACAGTGAAGGGTCTACTGTAGGGTTCTTACTATTTCCAATTTCTGTAACACATTACCATAGATTTCAAGACTTTTCTAATTTTATTTCTTTTAGGATTTAGATTTAGAACGCACATTCAATTTCATCACATAATCAATAACATACATATCTGAATAGCTTCAACGCAAACATTTGTTTAAAAGATAACAAAAATAGGTTTCCAATTAGCATTTATCACAAAACTGTACTTAACATGTGCATTTGCATTAGATTTTCAGAAAACAGAATCATCTTATTCAACTGATTTATCTTTCCTAGGGTGTTCTTCTACTTTCATTCCTCTTATTGCCTACTTGATGGTCAATGAGGTCTTTTTTTCTTTTGGATTGCATGAGGCTTTGAATACTGCTAGCACTAGTAGTAGTGTTTACTCTTGTAGAAGTGAATAAAGGCTTGTTAGAATCTTTAGTTCTAAGAGTCAGTCTGCTTTGGAATGTTGCTTAAAGATGTGGACACGTTCAGCAAACCTAACTTCTTGGTCCTTGTTCAGTGGTGTGAAAGAATCTAAGTTTTCAGTAGTTTTGAGCAAATGGGCATCGACAACATTTTTCCCTTTTAGTTTCCTTAATTCATTTTTCAATGCTGCAATAGCAAAAACCTTTTCTTGAAGTTAAGCATTTAAATCCGAATTTTCAACAGACTTTGCATTGATTTGAGCAATTAAAGAGGTACAATGTTTCTTTGGATTGAATTAAAGTGTCTTTTATTGAGCAAAATTGGTCTTTGTAAATTGTTTTCAAAAATGCTCTCGTTGCTTTTCTTAAATTTTTCATTTTCAGAAAGTATTATTGCCACATATGCTCCAACTCACATGTTTATTGTTCAATCTCATCAAATGTCTTTCTATACATTTTCACTCTATCTTTTTCCCACTCAAAGATTTTAATCTATCCTTCAAACTTTCTTATAAAGTATGTCCTTTTTTTTGTGACTACGATTCAATCATTTATTTCAAATAATGTGATTAAATGTAGGAGTCATTTTGGTGTTACCATAATTGTCCATTTTATAAAAATTTTTGGTTCGTTGAGTGTTGTTAAATCCAAGAAGGTGCAATGTTTTTCTAGTGTTGAGTAACTTTTCAAAAGTTTATCATCAAATCTTTTTCAATCAAAAACTTTCTTCTTTGGAAGCTCAGTCTCAAGTTTTAGACACTTATTGCATTATCAACACTGACTTAGTCACTTTTCAGAATATCCACAGAACTCAAACATATATGCGCAATTTTTAAGAACATGATTTATCAAGAGTTGTCATTATCAATAATAAGGTGTTTTGATTATTTGAATTTCAAAAATCATTTTTCGTCTACAGAAATACTGATCAACAGTCCGTGCATTTTGGTTTAAAAACAGTTTGAATTCAGCATTTCATCTAAAAGAGTTTTATCAAACGCATTAAATGTATTTAAAAAGTTTAATATGGATTATTTAGTTACAAAACAAGCTTTTATATGTCCATAACCCTACCGCACCTGCCGTTTATTGCATCAGGATGTGGTTCTCTTTTGCAAGACCTTGTCAAAAACTGGCGAGTTGATATTTTAGCTTTTTAAGACATTCATTTACCAAACTTACCTTAGGAAGTCACTAGGAGCCTCAATTCTAATAGGTGTATGTGACTTAACAGATGTGTCAGGAAGAAAAGGACGAATGTTTTAACAAGAAAGCTTGTTCTGCAGACAATTCTTTTTGAGTGACAAAATGTTTACCAAAATAATCTTTTATCTTATTCAACTTTGAATAATCAATTGGAGAAATCTTAATTTTCTTTTCTATTGAAATTAGATCATTTTGTTTATCAAGCATCTTTTATCGACTCTCTTCTTTCAAAATCAATGTCTCTTCATCATCAATCACAGAAATCATAGCATATTCTTTAGCTATAACACTACCATCATATAATGTTGGTTGAATCCGCTAAGCTTTTTTAAGATTGAACGGATTTTGATAACGAAGAGCTTGTTTGTGAGTGTCATCGTAAAAAAACTTGTGGTTTCGTTAGCATATGCATTGCTTGCGTAGATCGATACATCTTACAAATAATATTCTCTAGTTCTTTATTTTGTTTTTCCAAAATAATTTCCTTGTCAATGTATTTAGACTCTTTTTCTTTAGATTCTGTTTTGAAAACAGTTAATGTTTTTTATAAAGATTCCTTTTCTTTGACATGATTAGAAATAGTTTCTTTAAGTGTATCGATCTCTTGCTAAAAAGCCGCAAGCTTTGTATTTCTATTCCGAATTAAATCATCCATTTGAGAATCTATTAATTTTTCACGTTTTTTCAAATCTACATTAAGTCTTTGTTCAAAAATGGCGACTCGTTCTTTGTATCTCTCAAGCTCAGCGGTTAATAATTCATTTACCATTTTATTTGACTGATTTTCCTTATCTAGATTAGCTACATGATCAGTCATTTGTTCAATCAAGGATAAAACCAATAAATCATTTGGTGCAGAAGAATTAGTATCCTGAATACCCGCATTTTGTGACTCTTGCAGATATTGAGACTAAGGAATGATATTGCTATCATTGTTTATCTCATTATCTGGATAATCATCAATATGTGTTTGTTCAAAATACTGCATCTCTTGTAAATCCTGATTAATCATATCATTCGGATAAGAATCAGAATATGGTACCTCAGAGAGAATATCTGGATCACAGCTTGAAAGATTTTCCATCAGAACAGCTTTAGCCGAGGATATATCATCACAATCCCAGTCATAAGCATCCAAATATTCAGTCTAAAAAGCTGAACTCTGAGGGATTGTCTGTTGAGCAACTTGAACTTCATCTATTCCAGGGTCTGCTAAGAATGCAAGTTGCTCTTCATCCAATATCTGACCAGCTTCCTGAGCTTCCGCAAACATCAACTTCTCTTTAAACCATGCAGCATTTCTTGGCCTCTTTGGCTGAGTACATTCTCTCGCCATATACCTTTCTCTTTGACAATTATAACACTTCACAACTCTTGGTTGACCAGCTGCATAATTTCCCTTTGAAGTAGTAGCAATTCCTCTGTTTCCAATACCACCATAACTCTGAGTTTGTCTTCCTTGAACTTGTTAAACTATGACTCTACCATCTTGAATGGTTGCTTGATTTCTTTGGTTGGATGATATTCTGAGTTGATTATTTGATGGTAGGAACCTTGATGCTACAGTAAAAAGAAATGCAATTGCTTTGTTAATGCATTCGATCGGATCTTCTCCTTGCTAAAACATAGGAACAACAAGACTAGAGTCCAATTGGGGAAATTCAGGTTGAGATTGTTGTATTACTGATGGAGGTATGAATGGTTATGGAGAAATTGATTGTTGTATTGGATTAACAGGAGTGTGATGTTGTTGATGATGAATAGGTGGTGCATAAACTAGTGTGAATTGTTGAGGA
>BQNB010073959.1:0-31951 GCA_026074375.1 Tanacetum coccineum
ATGATGACTGATGTTGTAAAGCTTTATCAGCATCACGAAGAAAACACAGGTTTCCAAGCAGTTAGGAAGCCTTGATTGTACGGATTGGGAGTGGTTTGGTTGTTAGTACGCACACAAAGCGCAATATGTTAGACGTGATCATGGACCGAATCCATTCATTTTGTTGGAATATGTTGCATCACAAGACTTATAGATATGACACGCTTTCTTTGCTGTTTCTGGGTCGAACAACGACATCAATGTTTTACATCAATCCTGTTTGTTTAACAATCTCAAAACCGAACGAACACCAGAGATTCCTTTTGTAGTTAATAGCGTAACTTACCTATGGGGTACTATCTTCTTGACGAGATATATCCAGAATTGGCCACACTCGTTAAGACGATTCCAGAACCATCTGATGATGATTACAAGCGAATAAGGTGTAAGAAAATGCAAGAATCAGCAAGGTAAGATGTGGAATGAGCGTTTTCTGTTCTGAAGAAGAAATGGGCTATACTAGCTAATCTCGCACGAGCGATGAAAAAAGAAAGAATAATGAATATGACGTAGAAATGCGTCATATTAAATAATATGATTTGAAAATACAAAGGATACGCGATATCTCCTAATTGGTACCCGGAGGAAGCACATCAACCGGACGACCTCCAACGATCCGCCAAACAAGTGCGACAAGTTATGAGGCACATCCGATTGTTACAAGCGCATCAAAACCTTCGTGTCAATTTGGTCAAACACTTGTCTTGTAATGTTTAATTTTAGTTTTAAATGTAATTTTTTTAATATTTGAAGTCCATGTAATGTTTATAATTTATGAATAAAAGTCTTTAATTTCGTATGTTTACGTTGATATTTATGTTTTTAGTTTATGAATAAAAGTATTTAAATAAAAAAATGGGTATGAAAGGTGATGGATGGGGACCAAAACACTTGAAAGGTGAGAAGGAGTGAGAGGAAGCGAGAAGAGAGAGAAATCTGAGATGCCAGTGAGGTAATGATAATTTGAATGGTGAGCTCTTGTCACCACTCCTACCGGCCTTATTATCTTGACATTGTGTTATGTTAAAACCTATACAAAGCTTCGTTAAGTTATACTCCATATTGTGGGAGGGTAAAACTCTGTATATCATTATCTCATAATGCGTAACATAATATACGAATACATAGATAGTTCTAGAGGTGGGCTAGAGCCCAATACAAATATACACATAATATTATGGGCTAACACTCCCCTGCAGTTGGAGTGAGAGGGCACCAGACGCTCAAACTGCTACGAAAATCCTCAAACAGTGCACTGGGCAAACCTTTAGTGAAAATGTCACCATACTGACATCTGTAAGGAACGTGAAGAACTCAAACCTAACCAGCAGCAACCAAATCTCGAATAAAATGGATATCAATCTCTATGTGCTTCGTACGCTGATGTTGAACTGGATTAGAAGACAAATACACAACACTCACATTATCATAGTAAACAAGTGTTGCGGAAGACAATGGTGTATGTAACTCACGTAAAAGATTCCTCAACCAACATGTTTTAACAACAGCATTGGCAACACCACGATACTCCACCTCTGCACTAGAACGAGAAAGTGTTGGTTGACGCTTAGAGGACCAAGAGAGTAAGTTGTTGCCAAGAAAAACATAGTAACCAGAAGTCGATCTTCGAGTAGTAGGGCATCCAGCCCAATCTGCATCTGAATAAGCAACAAAATCTGTATTAGAGGATGAGAATAACTGCAACCCATAATCCAAAGTACCATAAACATACCGCAAGATCATCTTAAGAGCCGCGAATAAGGCTCCCGAGGATCATGCATATAAAGACAGGCCTGCTGTACTGCATAAGAAATATCAGGGCGAGTAAATGTAAGATACTATAAAGAACCAGCAAGACTCCGATATAAAGTCGGATCAGATACTGGATCACCATCATCCCCTAGTTTAGACTCAGTATTAATAAGAGTTCGACTAGAATTACAATTAACCATATGTGCTCTCTCAATAATCTCAACAACATACACTGAGATAAGAACATCCTTGTAGAATCACATGTGGCAGAAATACCCAAAAATTAATTAAGAGAGCCAAGATCTGTCATAAAAAACTCCTGACGTAACAAACCAATAACCTGTTGCAACAAAGTCTCGGAAAAAGCAGTGAGAACAATATCATCAACATACAATAGCAAATAAGCAGTATCTGTCCCCTGTCTGTATATAAATAAAAAGGAGTCACAACGACTATGATGAAACCCAACTTTAGTAATATATGATGCAAACCGCTGAAACCAAGCTCGAGGGGCTTGCTTGAGCCCATATAGAGACTGATGTAATAAACAAACATAATCAGGGTGCACAGAATCCTGGAATCCTAAAGGCTGATGCATATAAACCGTCTCAGATAAGTCACCATGTAAGAAAGCATTCTTGACATCAAGCTGATGAACCGACCAATGTCGAGAAGTATCTAAACTGAGAACAGTCTGAATAGTACCTGGTTTAACAACCAGACTAAACGTCTCATGAACATCCACACCCTCTAACTGAGTACTACCATTCGCCACAAGACAAGCCTTGTAGCGACTAAAAGTGCCATCTGCATTATATGTATGGCGAAATAACCACATATAACGAACAATGTTGGTGTCCATGGGTAGAGGTACTAGAGTCAAAGTTTTATTTTTAATAAGCACGTGATATTCATCACACATAGCATTTTGCCAATTTGAATCATTAAACGCATCACGATATGATTTGGGTAAAGGCGAAACCGAAGACACATGCAAACTGAGACGCTGAGTTGTGTAGGTCTCAGCCCTAGATAGATCTTTTAAGCCTGTGAAGGATATAGAGCACTAATGTAATCAAAAGTAACTCTGTGAGAGACTCTAACAAAACAATCTATTATTCACGCGGAAAATAAACAATAGTGCTAAAGAAGAATTACTAAAAACAATACTTTGATCCTCTATGGATCTTTTCTATTAATCGTAAAACTGTTTCTTGATTGTTCAATCATATATCAAGCCTAAACCGTGTGGTTTCATTTATAGATATGAAACCCTAAACTAATTCTCCTAGAATTACGTTTGCATGAGTCTATCTATTACTTCTCATGTCTATCCATACTAGAACTTATCCCAGAGTCACTACGTTACTCTACCAGGACTAATAATATAACCAGCAGGAACTATATACCTGCCAGTAGGAACTTTAATACTAACAGTAGCAATTACTCTACCAGTAGGAACTAAAAGTTGGTCTGGGTGATGTTGATCTATCATTTGTAGAAACCTAGGAAACATCAAGAATTTCTTAGAATTAGTAATGTTATTTATTTCCTAGATAGATCTCCAGTCTTGAAAACTTTGAGGATTGAAACAGCAGCAAAAACTTTGATTGTCTTGGAAACATCTTTAACACTTCAGTCTTTAAGCAACAATCAACTTTGGACCACCTCATCAACATCCATCAATTCAGGGTTACATACGATTCTCATCACATCCCATGGTGTGTTAACTCCGGGGAGAGGTGAATCATAGAAAGTAAATGGATTTGATGAGCACTTTACCAAGTTGCCATTAACTCTGGTTAGCCAAATCTTTGGGTCCTAGAAAACGAATGCCATAGAAGATTGGAACCATTTTTAACCACTCCAAACATGAATCATAGTGGGTTGAGTACTATATGACTTTTGGTAAGTCATTACAGCCATAAACGGATTTGAGGTGTCTTTACCTGTAGCCGTTTGCTCAGGACTAGACAATCCTTGAGACCCAGAAAGGGTTACTCCCATGGTGGATTGCAAACCATCTCAACTAATTGGTACATGAAACATAGGTCAGTTGAGAAACCCTATGGTTTTAAGTAAACCATTACAACTATATCAATTCATTCTGGTACAAGACCTGGGAATTGAAACCAAAACTCAATTAATTTATTGCACTAAGGCTGGCAATTGTGAGGCCATGGTTTAATTATTTTAGACTGAAGGCCTGGAATTGATACACCATAATGATGTTGCACCTCAAAAGACAACCAAGAAACTTTGAAAACAAGGTGCCAGAAAACCATTTTGCACCAAATATTGTATCACATGAAAACAAATTTTGAGCCAAAAAGGATTTAAGCTCAGTTGCATATCAGAACATATATGAAACAGTGTGATGCCATCCAAAAACCTCAAAAACCAAAAACATCCACAAAGCACATTCACACAATCAAAACTATACATACGAAAGAAACATATTATATACTAGATAGTAACATTGTATACCCATTAAAAAATTTATTTTTACAAATCATGCTAACAGAATTTAGCGGAGGGAAAACACAGAAGCTCAGCTTGATTCTTGATGAATTGAATCAGTTGCACAGCATATGTCATGTCATTCCCTATACCATCTATCTCCACTTCCAACTTATGCTGCAGCATCTTCTTCATGAGTGAAGCAGAGAGAGGATATGGTGTATCTGCAAACATGTATAAGATCTTGCCAGAAAACGTTTCTAGCACATGAACACCAGAAAGGAAAACAATTTCCAAACTGTGGTAACCACTCCTGTTGATCATTCCAAACTTCAACACTTGAACCACCAGTAGTAGATTCAAACAAAACATGAAGATCTCCCCACAAAATCATTCCGTTACCAGCTAGAGGGTGGACTTCATAATGCTTAACAACCATTCCATATAACTTAGACAGATCCTGTCTATCAATCAAGTGCAGAATCTCTCTAAGATGAGTAAAGTATTTGGAAGTTTTATCAGTGAAGTATAAAGCATTTACATCACCCAAGCCAGTAGGAATAACTTCCCATGCAGCAAATATATGCCAAAACAGAGGGTCGGTATCATCATCAGAAGCATCAGAGTCATCATCAGATAGCACTTTAATGAAGGATGTATCAGGAGCATTCAAATCCACTTCAGAAGATGGCATCTTCCTTGTTGCTAGAGACTTCCTCCTGGTGCTATATGTCTTGATACCAGCATCAGATGATTGACTTCTTGTCCTAGGTCCAGATGACCTAGAAACAGGTGTAGCAAAAGATGGTGTAGGAGCAACAGGGGGATCAACAGATGTATCATGTGTAACATCAGGGTGTGATGAAGCCTTGGGTGAGTGTGGAGGAGTAGCAGGTGGAGTATCAACAAAAGGTGATTGGTGTACATCAGGTGTAACACCAGCAGATGATTGATGAGAAGCAGCAGGAACTGGAGTCTGTGGAGCTGCAGAGGATTTTGACTTCTTAGACCCAGGTTGTTCCACATCAGCACCTGGTCTTTTAAGTGACCTCTTTAGGTTCTGAGCTTGCAGATTATCAAGAGCATGTCTGATCTTGTCAAACTCATCTTTGAGTTGATCATCAGAAAAGGACCTCACATGTTTGAATGTTCAGCCTGTTGTAGAGATGGTGGAGCTTTGGTTTTTGACAAAGGTTCTCATATAATCTCTCTGTTGGGCATAAGTCATTGGTTTATTTATCTTATCTTGGAACCTTTGAGCAGCAAACTTTCTTCTCCTTTCAGCAATAATAGCTGCATCCTTGTGTAAAGTTGTCCTTATTTACATCCGGCACCAAGTAGATCAGCGGTAAAGTCCTTTATTAGCATGATACTTGTCCCATGATTGTCTGACCAATCATCTATCTTGTATATACCTTAGGCAGACTTGATCACATCCTCTTGCCTTTTCCTTCTTCATTTCCTCTTGTTATCTGCCAATTCAGTTGTTCCTCTTCTTAAAGTTCCTTGCTCACCTCTATCCCAACCTGTCTCCTCCAGTGCTAAATGACCTTTCTTTTATTGGAGGATTCTTCCTCATCATTGGAGATTTACATCTGTGAGACCAGATCACGCAGAGAAATCAGAAGCAGCACCAGTAGGAACATCATTGTGAATGGAGGAACTAGGAGGAAATCCAGTCGCTTGAGTGACATCAGCAGGAACAGAAGAAGTGGTCCAGCAGAAATAGCTGCTGCCGTAGCTAGCTTAATTCAAGGAATCACCAAATCTTGTATCCTCATCTTCCTGTTGCTTCAGTGTCACTTAAAATCACATTCCTTCCCCTTGCTTTGAGTTTTGACTCCAAAAACTTCACTCTCTTTACCAGCTTCCCCATCACATCCTTAAACAGTAGCTTGTGAGCTTGAAGCTCAGATTCTAAACCTTCAATTTTCTTCCCCTGTTCAGACACTAAAGTATACAAAGCTGTTAGATTATTGAGGGTTCCGCGAGACACCTCCCAAGGCTTGTACTTCAGGTGGAGCTGCAGTGGACCTAGAAGGAGAAGCAAAGAAAGATCCTCCCAAGGGATCATATTATTGTCCTTTGAAGAAGATTCAACATGAGGGTCAGTAGATGGACCCTGCTGATTCACTTGAGCACTAGGAGAAGTTGGTATTGGTCTGGTTGGTTTGAACTGGGCTCATTCAGATAAGCAGCTAGAGTAGTAGGTGTTGGTTCTTGGTGATGTTGATCATGATCTGAAGAAAGCAGTTTGGTGCATAGGTTCTGTAACAGTTGCATGGACCAGTTGTGTGTTGGGTGGTACTGACTCCGATGTTCCAGCTGCAATGGCCAGCTTGAGGGAGGAGGAAGCATTGCAGCACCTAATGGCATTTGTTTTCATGAAAATTCAGTTCTCATATTTGCAAAAATCGTACTGGTCAAGTTAACTGCATGGTATGGTTTGGGATTCCTAGTTTCTATGTCAGTATGTTTGTAGAAGCCTTAGGAAACATCTAAAAAATTTCATTAGAAGGTTTTTTTAATGTTATTTACCATCCCAGTAAAGATATAGCGAGACCAATTGTACTTCTTTCCCTCACACAAACAGATTAAAGCAATAGCCAAAGGTGTTCCAAACTGATCCCAACTCCCTGACTTAGTACTAAGACAATGTAAAAGAGTATGAATCAGGAACCTCCACTGAGGTGAGAATTTGTTCTTATGAAAGGTCAACTTTCCCTCAGTGGGGTAACCTAGATTATCCATGCCTAAGAATATGTCAGGTATAGGCATATCCACAATTCCCCCCTCATCATGTAACTGCAATTGACTCCTCATTAGTGATTCAGTGATTGTGTAAAGAGTCTCATCAATGGTGGCCACAATAGCTGGTGGACCTAACTCAGATGATCGGAGTGAGGCCGTAGACCAGAATTGGGTTATTAGGGAATCATAGATGAGTGGGTCAGTGACAAGAGCATACCTAATGTGGGAATCAAGTAAGAAATCAATAACCTGATGATAATCGGTACTCCCTTTGGGTTTCTCCAAAAAGCCAATCCTGTTGTGCTCATCGCGATATTTTAGGGCAGCCATTGATTCGACGGTAGCTTGAATAGGGTTGTGTGTTAATGCTGGTGTTAGTATGCAAGAGAGTTGCTACTGGTGGGTAGTAGGAATCACAATTTTGAAGGGTGAGTGGAATGTATAAAAGTGGGCTGGAATAAGTTAGGTTTAATCTTAAAGGTAATTGTAAAAATGAGGGCAAACAGTGATTAACCCTTTAAATAGATACCCCTTTGATCAATTAATGCCCACTTAACTCAGCTTTACTATTGAAATATAATAAAACTCAATTTAAGTTACTCGATGAAAGAAAAGTCAACCCTAACGAAAAATTAACAAGACCAGCAGGAACAATTCTACCAGCAGAAACCAGAAAGACAACCAGTAGAAATTGTTCAGCCAGTAGAAACAAGTATTGCCACTTTAGTTTTCTTTTTTTTAGGGGCTTTTTTTTTTTTTTTTTTTTTTAGTGTTTTTTTTTTTATTTAGGGGGGGGTAAAAACTCTTGCAACACCAGAGATGACACAAATCCAACCAGAAGGAATCGTTCGCATCAAAATAAAGCCACACACACTCCATGCTTTTCACACATCATGAATCATTTCACTGCAAAAGATTAGACCAAAACCACACATACCATATACATGGAAAAATAAAAGATTGAACTACAAGAATTAAAACTGCTAGTCTAATATCTGTAAAAAAAATAAGGCTAAAAAAATAAACATTTAAAAAAAAATATATAAGAACAGTCCTCCCCGTAAATCAAAATCCTCCCCTTAAACAGAGGATTTATAGATTTAGCATCCCAATATGAACCACTAAATAATTAAATCTGGGTCCATCAAATGCTTTGGTCAATAATCAGCAAATACCATCTGTGTGAATTTTAAGCACCTGAATAAGATTTTTCTCATTTGCATCTCTAATAAAATGGTGCCTAATCTCTATGTGCTTTGTTCTTTGGTAAAAAACTGGATTTTTAACAATGCATATGGTACTCTGATTATCAATAAAGATTTTAGTGTTCATAAAATTTAAACCCTATTCAAGCAATTGATTCTGATACAAAGTACCCGACCACAACATGAGCAGCAGCAAACTTTTTCTGCTTTTGTGGAAGAACGTCTGGCCACTATCTGTTTGCTTTTTGCCTGCCATGATATCAAATCTTGCTACACAGAAAATTGGCATCCTCCAGTTGTGAATTTCTATCATATTGAAACCAGCATAATCACTATCACATGTAAGCTACCAACACAAGGAGGAATCTTTGGGTACATAGACAGTCTTGGTTGGCCTTTGAGATACTAAATCTTTTTTACTGCATTCAATTTGGAAGTCAAGTGTGACCTGGAGTCTAGATCAAGCAATCAATGCAAAACATAATATCTGGCTTGAAGCTGTCAAATACATAAGTGACCTTTATAGCATCTGTATAGATGAACATTAACAGCATCATCAGGTTCATCCTTGGATTTAGGCTTAGCAGCTTCATAGGGTGTTGTTGCAGGTCTCACACTTTCCATATCAAATCTCCTAAGCATGTCCTGAACATACTTTTCTTGGCTGATAAAAATCCCATCAGGTTGTTGCTTGACTTGTAGACCTAAGAAGAATGTCAACTCACCATATCACTCATCTCAATTCTCTTTTCATCAACACCTACCTCAAACTCATCACACCAGGTCTGGTTAGTAGAGCCAAAAATAATGTCATCCACATAGACCTGTACTAAGATGATATCCCTGGAATTCTTCTTAATGAAAAGAGTTTTGTCTATAGTACCTCTTCTGTAATTATGCTTTAACAGAAAAGTAGACAATCTTGCATACCAGGCCCTTGGTGCTTGATGAAGACCATACAAAGCTTTCACAACTCTGTACACATGTTTAGGGTAGAAAGGATCTTCAAACCCTTTTGGTTGAGTAACATAGACTTCTTCATCAATTTCCCCATAGAGAAAGGCACTCTTGACATCCATTTGATATACCATAAAACCCATGTATGAGGCAAATGCTAAGAATAATCTGATAGCTTCAATTCGAGCCACTGGAGCAAACACCTCATCATAGTCAATGCCCTCCTCTTGCCTATGACCTTGAGCCACCAACCTTGCTTTATTCCTAACTACTATACCTCTGGCATCTCTTTTATTCTTAAGAATCCATTTTGTCCCAATAGCAGTTTTCCCTTCTGGCAAAGGCACAAGCTTCCACACATCCTGATTAACAAACTGTTGCATCTCCTCTTGCATAGCTTCTACCCAATCAGGATCATTAAGTGCTTGAGCAACACTGCTTGGTTCAAGTTGGGATAGAAAACAAGCAAACAGACAATGGAGATAGTCTGTGTGATTGTTCCTTTGTTGATCATGAACATAGCCTGCAAGAGCACTCTCTCCAAACTTGGATTTCTTCAAAGTGCCCCTTGTCAGAACTGGTGAAGTAATATCCCCAATAATCTGTGATATAGGATGAACAGTATGCACCCTTCTTGTGGGAACAGGATCAACAGCTATGGTAGGTGCTAAATTTGTGACTGAACCACCAAAGTCAGCATCATATGTAGATTCAGAGAAAATGCCAGTAGTAGGATGATGGTGAATGCCCTCCATCTCTGAAGATGATGATATGTGATTAGCAAGGTCAGAAGGAGAGGAAAATCTTGTAGAATTTTCACTTGAGCCCAATGAGTGACCAGGAGGAAGTGGTGTATCAGCATGAACAGGTTCAACCACAGAAGAAGATGGAGTAGAAGGAACAGCAGAACCACCAGCAGCCTGATTAATACTACCAGCAGGAATGCTAGTAGCAGGAACACCACTACCAGCAGGAACCGTATCAGCTGTTTTCCAAGTATCCTTTGCTGCAGAATTGGCTTCATATGCTTGTCCTTGAAGCCTAGCAAGTTCCTCTGCATAGTCTGAAGTACTCTCCACTGTGGCAGAAGCAGTATGAACCTTGGGACCTGAAAAATGGTTAGAAGGAAAAGAAGGAACAACAATCACTTGTTCATCACACTCTGAATCTGAGTCATCGTGTGTACCTGCATGAGTGTTAGTATCTTGAGTACCTGCAGGTTGATTAGATTTGAAACGAGTATAACCTAAAGAATCAGTCAAATAGTCAAGGTCAAAGTACCACTCATGACCCAGACCCTGAACATTAGGTTTATCTTCCATATATCTCAGATTCAGTGTTTCTTCTATCTTTTTGTTGGATAAATTGTAGACTCTATAAGCTTTACTATGAGCAGAGTACCCAACAAGAAAACCTTCATCAGCTTTACCCTCAAATTTTCCCAAGTGATCACTAGTGTTAAGTATGGTCACATGACAGCCAAAAGGTTTAAGGTGACTAATGTTTGGAACTTTCCCAGATAAAAGTTCATAGGGTGTTTTATTATGGGGCCTAGTTACTAAAACCCTGTTTAGAACATAACAAGCAGTACTAACTGCTTCTGTCCAAAACATGGTAGGTAACTTAGAGTCAGCAAGCATAGTTCTTGCTGCCTCTATAAGGGTTCTATTCTTTCTTTCAGCAACCCCATTTTGTTGTGGGGTTCTGGCAACACTATAATCCCTTTTAATCCCCTTGGACCCACAGAGTTCAATTAAGTTAGAATTTTTAAACTCTGTCCCATTGTCACACCTTATAGCCTTAACCTTTTTAGTTAGCTGGTTTTCAACAAAAGTAATGAAATCCCTAAGGATATAAAAAGTCTCATCCTTAGTCCCCAAAAAGAAAACCCAGCTAAACCTGCTAAAGTCATCTGTAACCACCAAGGAATAGTGCTTGTGATCAATGCTTCTGATGGAAGTAGGACCAAAAAGGTCCATATGAAGTAACTGGAGAGGCTCAGAAATGGTGCTGACTGCAGTGATGGCCTTGTAAGAGGCCTTGTGTTGCTTTCCTTTGTTGCAGGCAACACAGTTGTGTTCATTTGTGAAGAGTTTGGAAGGAAGCCCATTGACTAATCCATGTTTTGCCAGCTTGTTCATGTTTTTGAAGTTCACATGAGCCATCCTTCTATGCCATTTTGTGGACTCATCTAAGGATGCTTTTGCCAACAAACACTTGATTTCTCTTTCTGAATGGATGTCAGTCAAATTGAAGCAGTAGAGATTGTGTCTCCTTGGAACTCTGAGAACAACCTGACTTGAATCAGGTAGTTGGAACTCCTTGGAGAGTACAAGGCACTCTTTGTCTGTAAAAAGGACTTTGTTCTTGGTATCACAGATTTGTGACACAGAGAACAAATTAAAGTTCTGAAGCTCTTCCACATAATAAACATTCTCAAAATTGAAGTTGGAAGTCCTAATGGTGCCTTTTCCAGTGATTTTACCATCTCCACCTCCAAAAGTGACAGTCCCTCCTTTAATCTTCACAAAGTCAGCCAATTTCTCCTTATTACCTGTCATGCTTCTGGAACAACCACTATCAACAATACCTAAATCTTTATTTGTATGAGGATTGTCCTACAATATACAAAAGAAAGTACAACATTAGTATACATGGGAGACCCAAGTCAGAACTGACTTGGGCTTGCCTTGTGGATCAATAAGTGGAAAACCCTGTAGATTGTTGAGATCCACCATTGTTCTTGGATCCCCAATGCATATATGGCATGTTACTTTGCCAAGAACAACCTGCTGAGGTCTTAACAGCAGTTCTCCATCTTCCCCCATCCATATCCATTTGGTTATATGAGTCAGGCC
Source organism: Tanacetum coccineum (assembly GCA_026074375.1). Lineage (NCBI taxonomy): Eukaryota > Viridiplantae > Streptophyta > Magnoliopsida > Asterales > Asteraceae > Tanacetum > Tanacetum coccineum. Next base: position 12,023 of record BQNB010073959.1, read on the forward strand.
TACTAAACTGTTGAAAATAATGGCTTTTTGGTCTGGTCATAGGTTTAGCAGCAGGATTATGCCAACCAACAGGAAATGGCCTACCAGCAGGAACAGATGTTGGTCTATTCCTACTACCAGCAGGAACATAGGCTGGTCTAGGAATAAATGAGGGAATGTTTTCTACATTTTTTCACACAGGTGCATTATTCAATCTCAACTGATTCTCATAAAAATCACAATCACGAATCAAATGAAATTTACTACCACAAACAAAACATTTCTTACCACCAAAAGACTTGTTTTTACACAGACTAATATTGTTTGACCCATTCCTATTACATAAATTCCTAGGAGTTTTTACATTCTCCTTAAAAGAAAAACTAGGACTTTGAGTGACATTGCATGGTCCTTGGTCATCAGTCTTGTGTAAAGTCTTCAAATCAACTGAACTAGAGGCATTGGTCATGGTGCTTGAGGAGTTGACACTTGATGCACAGGATGCAAAGCCAGTTGTCTCTAAGTCTGAGGACTTGTCACTAGTTTCACAAGAGACAAAGTCATTAGATACAGAGTTAGATTCAGAATAATGATTGGACTTTGAACCATAGGTAAACTGTGTATCATCAATGTCAGGCTTGTTGGAAGGAGGCATGAATGTTCCTGTTATAGGGGGAGGAACAGCATGCATTCCAACAGGTTTGACAAACCAGCGAAGGAGCAACATCTGCTGCTGATATCAAGACATATAGCACTAGGAGGAAGTCTCTAGCAACAAGGAAGATGCCATCTTCTGAAGTGGATTTGAATGCTCTTGATACATCCTTCATTAAAGTGTTATCTGATGATGACTCTGATGATTCTGATGATGATACCAACCCTCTTTTTTGGCATGCATTTGCTGCATGGGAAGTTATTCCTACTGGCTTGGGTGATGTAAAATGAAACCAGCAAGAACCAAGTGACCAGTAGGAATTACCAAGTGTGATCAAAACAAATGAATATGCTTACATGTACTTAGATTCAGCCCAACAAGAAATATAGGAAGAATATAATTCCTATAAATCTGGTACATTCCACAAATCACTCCATAAATCTGCTACACTATAATCCCTTTTAATCCCCTTGGACCCACAGAGTTCAATTAAGTTAGAATTTTAAACTCTGTCCCATTGTCACACCTTATAGCCTTAACCTTTTTAGTTAGCTGGTTTTCAACAAAAGTAATGAAATCCCTAAGGATATAAAAAGTCTCATCCTTAGTCCCCAAAAAGAAAACCCAGCTAAACCTGCTAAAGTCATCTGTAACCACCAAGGAATAGTGCTTGTGATGAATGCTTCTCTGACTCTGGCAAGTAGGCAACCAAAAAGGTCCATAGAAGTAACTCGGAGAGGCTCCAAAAACTGGTGGCTAAGATGAGACAGTGCGATGCCTTGTAAGAGGCCTTGTGTTGCTTTCTCCTTTTGTTGCAACACGCAACACAGGCTTGCGTGTTCAATATTGTGAAGAGTTTGGAAGGAAAGCCCATTGACTAATCCATGTTTTTTGCCAGCTTGTTCAGTTTTTGAAGTTACACCATGGAGCCACATCCTTCTATGCCATTTTGTGGACTCATCAACGGATTGAGACTTTTGCCAACAACACCTTGATTTCTCTTTCTGAATGGGAGAGATTGTCCAGTCAAATTGAAGCAGTAGAGATTGTATCTTCCTTGCGAACTGCTGAGAACAACCTGACTTGAATCAGGGGGTTGGAACTCCTTGGAGAGTACAAGGCACTCTTTGTCTGTAAAAAGGACTTTGTTCTTGGTATCACAGATTTGTGACACAGAGAACAAATTAAAGTTCTGAAGCTCTTCCACATAATAAACATTCTCAAAATTGAAGTTAGAAGTCCTAATGGTGCCTTTTCCAGTGATTTTAACATCCATCTCCAGCCACCCCTCCAAAAGTGACCAGTCCCACCTTTAAATCTTCCACAAAGTCCAGGGGGCCCAATTTCTCATTACATACCTGTCATGCTACTGGAACACAACCACCTATCCAACAATACCTAAATCTTTAATTGTATGAGGATTGTCCCTAACAATATAAACAAATAGAAAAATACAACATAGTATACATGTGAGACCCAAGTCCAGAAACTAAACTTGGGCCCTGCCTTGTGGATCAATATGAGATAAAACCCTGTAGATTTTGAGACCCACCATGATCTTGGAATCCCCCAATGCACAATAGGCCTGCTTACTTGCCAAGAACATCCTGCTGAGCTTAAACAGCAGTTCTCCATCTCCCCCAACCCATATCCATTTGGTTAATATGAGCCCAAGGCTACTAAACTGTTCTGAAACAATAATGGCTTTTTGGTTCTGGTCCAAAGTCTAGCAGCAGTACAAGTTGCCAACCAGGCAGGCAATGGCCTTACCGAGCGAGGAACAGATGTTTGTTCTATTCCCTACTTCACCTAACTGGTGGGAGATCGAAGGAACAATAAGCTGGTCAAGGAACAAATGAGTGAATGTTTTCTACACTTTTCCACACAGGTGTCAATTTTCAATCTCAACTAATATCTCATACAACTCACAATCTCGAATCAAATGAATTTACCTACCTACACAAACAAAACATTTATTAGACTACCAAAAGACCTTGTTGTTACACAGACTAATTATCAGTTTGAACCCATTCCTATTACATAAATTCCTGGATTTTACATTCTCCTTAAAAGAAAAACTAGGACTTTGAGTGACATTTGCATGGTCCTTGTTCATCAGTCCTTGTGTCAAAAGTCCTTCAAATCAACTGAAACTAAGAGCCAATTGGAGTCATGGTTCTATGAGGAGTTCACTACTTATGCACATGATGCATAAGCCAGTTGATCTCAGTAGTCTGAAGGAATTTGTCACTACACGTTCACAAGAGACTAAAGTCATTAGATACAGAATAATATTCAGAATAATTATGGACTTTGAACCATAGGTAACTGCATGTAAACATACAACATTCAGGCTTGTTGGAAGAGGGCTATGATATGTTCCAGTTCTACGGGGGAAGGAACAACATGCATTCCAACAGGTTTGACAAACCAGTCATAGGAGGATTTCTCTATATCAATCCTTAAGACATGTTCAAAAGATACAAGGTTGCAGAGAGATCAAACACCTCATCTGAATCCAAAAGTGTCATCCCAAATCCTAGAACCAAAATTTTGAGATCAAGAGGACAATGGAACTATTGATCAGTTTTGACTAAGGTTTTTCTGGACAGATTCCCTTCCATTTGTCAATCTTGCATTAGAACTCCTCAAGTTTACCTGAACTATTCATTTTATCAATATTTAGCCAGTTCATCCATTCATCAACTTTTCAGTATATTTTAAGCATCTTGGTGGTGTTCCTTAGGTCTGCAGTCAAATTCTAATTTCTCTCTTCTAAGCTAAGTGATTATTTTGTACCCAAGATTTCTCCTGTCGTTTCTAAAGTTTGAACGTGAACATTTTGCGTAATTGCGTGTACTTGGATAAAACACTCTTTATATTGTACTTCTAGATTATCAAAATCCTTTTTAAGTTCTAGAATAAGAATAATTAACAACCAAGAAAGACAAGATTGTACCTGAGGAGAACCCCAATAAGTGCAAATTGAGTTTCAGCATCAGTAGCATCACTAAATTAACAAAACACCATCAGCAACCACACCTAGCATCAACAGAAACACCATCAGGAACCATAACCGATGCAGCAACAAACACACCATCAACAACACAAATACCATCAGTACTAACTCTACAATAAGCATCAACATCAGAATAACCATCATCATCCACCCATCATCCTGCAATCATCCCATAGACCTTCAGAAGTCAGCCTTTCTCCCTCGTCAAATCATACAAATGAAATAGATCTTGCCTATCAAAAATATGAAGTACCTCAATGAGATAGTTAAATGCCCTGAACCATATAATTTTTGGTAAATTGTCAACCATAAACGGATTTGAGAAGTCTTTACCACAAGCCGTTTGCTTATGGACTAGCCAGTTCTTATGCCTGTTAAGCATGGTGAACTGATGACCATTTGTTGTGTGGTTTTGAAACCAACACTCAAAGATCCTCCTCATCTCCATCAGAGTCTTCAGGTTCTAACTCTGCAACTAGCTTCTTGACAAATCTAATCAACTCTAATGCCATAGTACTGTCTTCTTCAGATTCCAACTTTAATTCCAGCATTTGCAACAGTACTTTCTTTCTCAAAGGATACTTTTTCTCTACAAGCATATGAATGACTAATCCTGCCTCAGTCATTAAAGTATGTACCCCTGAAGAACCATGTAACTTCCAACTTACTACATTCCAATCCTGCTGTGAGTTCCAAAACTTATCTTCATCATCTGGATTGAACATAATCATCAAATCTCCCCAAAGTACTCTATCAAATCCTTCAGGTATCTCATCTTGATATCTGTCCATCACCAGTTGATATACAGCATTCAAATCATCTCTATCAAATATGGAAAGCACCCTCATCAGAGTACTAAAGTATCTCTTTTGTCCATTGCTTCTAATCACCACATTTTGATTAATCTCCTCTAAGTGTTTAGCTTTATCAACCTGTGGTTTAGTTCCAAGATACTCAGTTTTCCATTCTATGATAGGATACTTCTTGTCAAGTATTTCATAATCCACTTCTTTGTCCTCATCTGGAGCTATTGTTAAACATAATCTCAGCTCATCATTCTCTTTCTCACTATCATCCTCAGAAGTGTTTTGTCTGAATCTTCTTTTCCTTGACTTCATCTTTTTCCTAGTACCAAGTTTTCTTTTTCTAGTACTTTCTTCTTCTTTATCTTCCTCCTTGACCATTTCATTCTTAGAGGAATCAATTCCTTTTTCATTCATCTTTTTGATCAGTCTTTCATCTTCAGCAGACCCAATAGAAATGAAATCTTCATCTGACCTCTTAATCTTTTCATACAGAGCTTGTATTTCCTCAAACTTCTTGGTTTTCAAATCAGAATGCTTGAAGTTTCCTACATGCTTCAAGTAGGTCATCATTTGATTTCTCAGTTGATTCTTTGTAGGTGGTCTGTTCCTGATAGCTTCTGATCTTTGTTGAGCAAGGAATTTTCTTTGAGCAGCAATTGTGTCATGAAGGAATTTTGCTCTTTCTTCTATTGTAAATTGCTCTCTTTCTTCTTCTTGAAGCTTTTCAGCAAGAAGTCTATCAGCCTCAATTCTTGCCTTTATGTCATCATAATTTCTTATGAGAGCATCATTGGTAGCTTCTTCTTCAGCTAATCTTTTTCTTTCCTCTTCACCTTCCTATTCTTCTTGCACCTTCCTAGCCATTTCTTCATCACTAGCAAGCTGCTTAAACTTCTTCTCAGCTTCAGGAATACCATCCGATTCACTTTCAGACTTATCTTCCTCTTTAATTTTCTTTTTCCCTTTGTCTTTTGGATCAATCTTTGGAAGAGGCTTTAATGTCAAAAGTGATCTTGTTGAAGTAGGCCTAGGTCTCTCAGTATCTTCAATATCCTTAAACTCTACTCCTTTTTTCCTTCTCTCTTGAAACTGCTTTGGCTTGGCTCATGTTGAGTAGAACCTGAGCTATTGTTTCATCATCTCCAAATATTGTAGAAGTAGGTGTTTGAGTAGTTTGAGTAGTCCTTCCTCCTTCAGTATGATCATCAGTACCATCATCTTTTCTATCGGTGCTATCTTTCTCCTTATCGGTACTTACTTTCTCCTTGTCGGTAATAACTTTGGATCCATTAGTACTAACTATTGGTCTGTCAGTACTAACTTTTTTCCTTGTTAATACTAACCTTTTGTTGAGCAGTACTAAGGACATCTTCAGTACTAAGTACATCTTCATCATTCTCCTTCTCTTCAACTACTACATCTCTTGTTCTCCCCACATCTTGAGCATCCTCAGTCTCCATATCATCAATTGTAACTTCAGGAATCTCATCAAATAATGGATCTTTATGGACTGATGGTTTAGCTTTGGCAGACTTCCTCCCCTATTTGGATAGATACTCCTTTTGCATCCAGTTTTTCTTTAAGGATCTCTTTCCTACCAATCTTTGCTTCAATGAGACACTCTTTATCCATGCTCTGTGGTGTGTGATAACAGGTTTGGCTTGCTTCTTGAGCTTCTTGATTTGTACCTTCAAGAGTTGAATTCCCTTGGCTTGATCTGAAACCCGTGTACACAGAGAGATACAAAGATCATAGACACTTTGGAGTGTCATGTCACCCTCATTCCCTGAAAGCGATTTATCACTGGATGACTGACCTCCATAATTCCCACTAGAACTGTCTGGAATAGAATCAGGAATAGTAGTAGAAGGTGAAGGTCTAGGAGATAGGTCACTCTATGGCTCAACAGGTGCTTTACTAGTGTGAGGAGGAGAGGGTGTAGGTTGTGCTTCAGATGGTCCTTTCAAGGGGGTACCACTCATCTCAGTTGGTTAACTACCAACATAATAAAGCAAATAAAGGAGTGACTTTCCTGAAAAATGTTTACCCTTTTAACCATAAAAGGAAGAAAACTTTACTGTTCAAAGCATTTACAAGGAAAAATAATCTAAAGGTACAGGTAAATTCTCTAGCTGTTTATTCCTAAATAGATTGAAAATGAAAACTTGGATACATTACAAACTTCTTCTTTGCATCTAAATGTCTAAGCATACCATCGAAAATTAATTTTGAAAAATTATATTTTTGATTAGATGTTAAGCAAATTACAGCAGTTGCAATGTTAGTGGGAATTTGATCCCAAGAGGTGCTTTTTGAACTAATACAATGATTCATTATATGAAATAGAAACCTCCATTGGGGTGAAAACAAGGCTTTGTTAAATGTTAACACAGATAAATCCCCCTCATACCCCATAAGCTATATAACATCAAATATAGTCTGATTAGGGAGTGAGTCTATCCCATCAGCATCATCAAAAAGAAGATCACTTCTTATTGATGCTTCAGAGATAGACACGAACTTACCAACTACTTTGGCAGTAATGTGCCTAACATTGTTGATTATTTTGGACTTAGCAGACGTCCAAAACTATTCAACAAATGTAGTAGAAACTATTGGACTTACAGTGAGAGCATGATGAATGGAACTGCGCGTAAGAAAATCAATGATCTCATGAAACTCGGCATTCCCATCAGTCTTCTCTAAATATGCGACCATATTATGCTTAGGGCACGATTCAAGAACAACCATTATTTTCGAATGAGTGGACATCGTGAGAAGAGATTAGGGCTTGTAAAAAAACGAAAGTAATTTGGAGAGTGATTACGTAAGTGAACTGTGCAATTGAGATGGGTTTATATAGGTTTAGGAAACCTAACTTCAAGGAAACCGTTTCAATTTACACTTTATACCCTTGGCGGTATTTTTCTTCAACGTCTCTATAGCGGTACTAACTTTGCCCATCGGTACTAACTCTGCACTGTCGGTACTAACTGTTGCCAACCAAAGAATGAACAATTTAGGTAACATCAGTGCTTCAGTACCATCTAAAGCTCTTCCCAATGACTCTCTAAATCCCAATGAACTTCTTGAAATGCATCACTTATGGTTAAACTGTTTCTTCATACTGAACACTTCATACAAACTATACAACACATCATATTGCCTCCCTTTAACTAATGCAGCTTATGGATTTATCATCCCAATAGAAACAACCAAGAACTGGAACCTGCTAACATCAAATGCCTTGGTTAGAAGATCAGCTACATTGTCATCAGTGTGGATTTTAAGCATCTGGATAAGTTTCTTCATCATAAGTTTATTTACCTATGAATAGTGCTAATACAATAGCTTTTGTTTTGGAATGATATATTGGATCTTACAAAATGCAATATTAGTGCTTTCATTATCAATGTAGATCTTTGTGATTCATGAAATTGAACCCCTGGTCTAACATTATGAATTTGAATCCACAAAACTTGCCCACAACAGACTGCAGCAGCAACATATTCTCCATCTGAAGTAAAACAAGCACAATTGTCTGCTTTTTTGCATTGCAAGAAATAAAGTCTCCCTGCCAAGAAAAGACAACCCTCCTGTTGTGGATTTCCTGTCAAGATTAGCTCAATAGCATAGTCACTATCTTAGAGGCTTCAGTTCAAATGAGGAATACTCTAGGAAACCAAAGCAAAGACCCATTTTGGTTTTGCCCTTATAGATTACCTAAAAATTCTCAGTTGACAGCACCTATATGGGAGTGTCTTTTGGAGTGACCTGAAACCTAGAACAAGCACAGACTAGCAACATATACAGGCCTAGAATCAACAAGTACATTCCGAAACACAACAGGATCCTATAAAGATGGACATTCCACATCACAAAGGCTTTCCTCATCCTTGACTAAAGGCTTCTTCTGGGTCTCAATTTGGTGTACTACATCTTAACATTGACAAAGTCAAACTCTTTAGGATATCTATTCTGCAACATAATTTATCCCAGACTTATAAAGATACCATCTTTTTCATGTATTGAGCTTGTAATTCCCAAGAAAGAAAGTGAGCTCTCCCAAATGAAACACATCTAAATCTACTCTTCAACAATGCCCAAATTCAACACACCATGATTTCTTTGTAGAACCAAAAGGAATGATATTAACATCCACATAAACTTTGTACTAAGATTATGTCATGTTGTCCCATCTAAGGAAAGAGTCTTGATAATAGTTTCCTCTCCCTGTATCCATTCTTTAACAAAAAGTAGAGTATAGAAAGTAGCATACCAAGCTCTGGGAGCTTGGTGTAATCCATAAAAGTCTTTACTACTTGTAGACCTTCTGAGGTTATTTAGGATCTAGAAAATCCTGGTGGTTGAGACCACATAGACCTCCTCATACAATTTTTCATAAAGGAAGGCACTTTTCCACAGCCAATTGATCAACAATGAAGCCCATGTAAGAGTCAAAGGCTAAAAAGATCCTAAGGCTTCAATCCTGCCACATGAGCAAAAACCTCATCATAAAGAATCCCTTCCTCTTTGCCAGATGTCCCTGAGCAACTAACCTTGTTTTATTTCTGACAACAACTCCTCTCTCATCCTTTTTATTTCTATATACCCATTTTGTTCCAATTTCCTTCTTCTCATGAGGCAAATCTACAAGAATCCAAACTTTCTGAATCTTGAACCTGCAGAGCATTCTCCTTGCGCATAGCATTAACGCCAACTTTCATCTTCAAGTGCTTCTGAAATCTCTTTCTTGGGTTTATTTTGAGACCAGAAACAACAAATAGACAATTCAAGGAAGTCCTTATGATTATTCTCTTTGCATTTTGAACATAACTTACAAATCATGGGGCTCCAGAACTTTTAGTCCACTTTACTTCTTGTTTGAACATGCTGAATTTTGGATCTCCAAGATTAAAGTTGAAAGGATAAAGAGTTTAATCCTTGATGGGAATAGGACTTACATTCACAAAACAAGATTCTAAGTTTTGTGAAATCAGCCACTGCACCCTCATCATCATAAGATGAATTAGTAAAAATACCATCAGTAGGATTTTGATAAATGTCCTCAAGTGGAGGTATTTATGAATCATCTTGTTCAGGATTAGTTGGATCAGTGAGGGATAGACCATCATAAGGACTGGTAGTACTAACTGGTGTACTAACAGTATTAACTATGTTAGTACTGCTAGCTTTAGCAGCTCCTACTTGTATAAGCAAATTCTTAGTTTCTTGTGCAAACTCCTTCCTGAGATTTTCAGCTGCATCATTAGCATCCTTTTCTTGCCTTTTAAGTCTTTCAAGTTCCTCCAAAAAGACTTGATCCTCCTTATCGACTGGCTTCCCATTTGTCTTTAAATCAGGATGTTTGTGAGGTGCTGCACCTACATCCTCTGCTCTTGATCTCTTGATTGTTGAAGAATAAGAAGATCATATTGGCAGTACAAAGTAGTCTTGAGCAGATTCATTTTGTTTTTCAGAATCCCCTGCATCAATACTGTCTTCTGTACTTGCATTTTGATTAGCTTCTTGTGGACCTGCATGTTTGATAGCTCGATTCTCTGATCTTACATGTTGATAATTCATAGAATCAGTTAAATAATCAAGATCAAATAGCCAAGTTGGCCCTTTCCCTGCAACATTTGGTTTATTCTCTAAAAAGGTTATGTGCAGGTTTTCTTCAACTCTCTTGGTTTCTAAATTGTATACCCTAAAAGCCTTGCTTTGTAGAGAATACCCAACTAAAAACCCTTCATCTGATTTCCCATCAAACTTGCCCAGGTGGTCAATGGTATTCAAGATGGTCACATGGCACCCAAAAGGTCTTATATAACTTATAATTGGTATTTTACCAGTTATAAGTTCATAAGGATGTCCTTAATATGAGCTTTGGTCACTAAAAACGCTAAAAGAACATATAACAACAGTACAACTGCTACAGACCTAAAAAAAGTGTTAGGTAAAAATGAATCTGCTAGCATAGTCCTAGCAGCCTCAATAAGGGTCTTGTTCTTTCTTTCAGCAACTCCATTTTGTTGTGGAGTTCTGGCATTACTGTATTCCCTCTTGATCCCTTTTGACCCACAGAATTCAATAACATCCTTGTTCTTGAATTCTGTACCATTATCACATCTAATAGTTTTAACTTTTTGATTCAATTGGTTCTCAATTTGTCTTATAAAGTCCTTAAGGATTCCACTAGTTTCATCCTTTCCTTAGTTCTAAGAAAAACACCCAACTAAACCTGCAAAAAATCATCAGTGATAACCAGGCAATAAGCCTTATGGTTTAAACTCTATATAATCAAATCCATATGAAGAAGCTGTAAGGGCTGACTAATAGAGCTCACTGATTTGGCCTTACAGGAGGCCTTGTGTTGCTTTCCTTTCTGACAAGCAACACAAGTGTGGTCATTTTGAAAAATCTTTGAAGGTAAACCTCTTACAAGGTTTCCCTTCACAAGTTTGTTTAAGTTTTTAAAGTTAACATGACCCAACCTCCTATGCCATTTGTTAGATTCATCAATTGTGGCCTTTGCAATTAAACAAGCTAAACCTCCTGAAGGAACAATGTTCTCTAAATTGAAACTGTACATATTGTTTTGTCTGGGGATTCTAAGTAAGACTTGATTTGCATCAGGTAACTTAAATTCAGGAGACAAAACAAGACATTCAGAGTCAGTAAAAAGAACCTTGTTCTTCTTGTCACACATTTGTGACACAGAAAAGAGATTGAAATGCTGAAGTTCTTTCACAAAGCACACATCCTCAAAATCTAACTTTCCTGTTTTTATTTTACCTTTACCAGTTATGTAACCTTTACTTCCTCCAAAAGCAACAGGGCCACCATTAAAGTCTTGATATTCAGCAAGGTAGGCCTTGTTTCCAGTCATGTGCCTGGAACATCCACTATCAACAATTCCTTTGTTCTGTAAAGCTCTATGTGGATAATCCTGCACATCAAATAAAAGAGATTAGATTCTCTTAGGGACCCAAGCCTGTTTGGGCTTGAGTCTGCCTAGTGGATCTTTGAAAGTGAAACAATTTCTAAGACTGGATCCACCATTGTATTTGGAGACATTGTGCCAGTTGTGGTGTCTTTGTGGTCTCCAATTACAACCTGCTGAGGGCTTAACAGCAGTTTCCCTTTTTCCCCCAACAGCACTAACTGCATTCACCTTAGCAGTATTAACCTTTTGTTTTGAAAAATTTGTCCTAAGTGTTGTTCTGTTAATAAAAGGCCTTGAAAATGGTGAATGAGTTTTGTGAAAAACATTTGCTGGTCTAACTCTATTCACAATAGGCTTAACAGTATTAACTTTCATAGCAGTACTAGTTAGTACTGCCTGTCTGTTAAAACTATGCCTAGCAGTACTAACATTTTTAGTACCGCTAGTTCTAGCAGTATTAACTAGAATTTTGCCAGTTCTAGTTAGTACTGCTGTAGGAACAAATTGGTTTTGATTATTCACTCTTTGCACATTGTTCCAAATTGGCCTTATCTCCCTTTGACTAGAATTCCTTTTCAACCTATTGTTTAACACAGCTTGTTTAGCCATCCTCTTTTCATGGAAATCACAATCTCTGATAAGATGATTAAGACTTCCACATACAAAACATGCTCTTGCAGTAAACCCATACCCCAACTCTTTCTTGTCAACTTTAGGATTTTTACTATGTGTGAAATGATTCTTAACAGTTTCCCTAGGAGATTTTACTTGCTGGTTAGCAAAACTAGGTGTTTCATGTTCTTTTGTTAGAAGAGACACATACACATCTTCACTATTTGATTCATAATCCTCAATGATAGGAGCATCAGACCAAACCTTAGGTTGACATTCTACATTAGATTCATTAACAACTGGTTCAGACACTAATTCAGGTGTCTCAGTACTAATGTTAGATTCACAGGTATCAAATTCACTGGTTTGGGTTTCAGATTCACTAGGTTGAGTCTGTTTTGGACCATATGTAAATTATGAGTAATCTATTTCTATATCAGGTCTAGATGGCTGATAGTTGTTAAACTATACATATCAATTTATGCTTCTTAAAAAGGCCCAATTCATCCAAACGGATCAAAATGGCAAAAACTGTGCTTGATCTGAGTTTTCATGGGTGCTGGTTTGGTTATGTTCAAATATCACAAGAAAAACAGTTCAAAAACGGACACGAAGAACGGATGAGTGATCAAAGAAGCTAAAGAAATCAAAGGCCGAAGCCAGAGAGATTCATGCTCAGCCTTCTACAGTCAAATGCAGCTAAACACAGTCAAACCAATGCAACTCCGTTGTTTCTATAAGTTCAGGGCTGATATGCAATTTACCAAAGTTATTTTACCTGAAATGGTGTGGCCAAAACAAGGGCCGAATGTGTAATTTCCTATAGATACAAAGGGGCGGGTCTTAGAACCGGGTCAATAAACCCATGGACCCCTTTCAGCCAATCATAAGCAAAGCCCCAACCCAATTACCCAATCCTAACCCGACCCCTAACCCTATACGGGTAATTATAAAACACATTTACAGTTACTATTCACCTCATTTACCCCCAAATCGGATTAAAACTCACACACACACCGAATCCACTCAAGAACAATGAACCCTAGTTTCTAAACCACTCACCCCCCCAAATTAACCATAGGGTTAAAGGATCCCTCCACACCCCTTAACCCATCTATCACTATCAATCATAAACCCAACCCAATCCACCCTGGCAAAATAAAACGATCTCATTGGTCAAGTTGCGTGGGAGTGAGTGTATACACTCACATAACTAACACACATATGCCACGTCAATGATCCGGGTGCACACATGCCTCAATCGAACGATTGAGATACAAGATCAAGGAGAGAGAATGATTGAAGGGCTGAGTAAGAGGCATTGAAGGGTCTAGAAGAAGGAGTGATTCATGCTTAGGGTAATAAATACCCCCCCATTCCAGTCATTGGGTGATTTTTTTAGTTTATTTTTTTTTGTAGTAGTTTAATTGTTTTCGATTCAGTTTTTAGTAGTTTTTTAATGTAATTTCGATTTCATGTTATTTTATTTCGTATTGTAAAAAACTTATTTCAGTTTTAATAAAAGAATTATTTCATATTAATTTGCGTCTTCATTTAAATTCTGTCGAAATATTGGTATTTGTGTTTGTTATTGTGTTCATTCGATCAAGACTTGATACCATTCATGGAATTGGATGGCTGCTATGGTATCAAGAGGTTTTAGAGCTAAGGGTTAGCATATAGGTTAGATTAGGTTGTTGTTGGTTCGATATGAGCTTATGTGAATAAGCCATAAACCCACACAGCTTATTGTTGTTCATGCTGGGAACACCAAGGTACACTCTACTTAGGTTTAATTTGTTTTACATTTGTTTTTTTTGTTTCTGATCTCTTAATAAGCTGCTGAATATCTGTTCTAAGTAATCTGTTTAGTAGAAGCTTAAATAAGCTGTAGGATTTGCTAATAGTTGAATAAGCAGATTTTATAAAGTAGTGAAAATTTTGTCATGTGCCTTTAAGATTGTTGTTATTTAGTTTAAGAGGTAGACATATAGCTGCTGAAGCTTATTTGTTTTCCATGTAATATTGCTTATTAAAATAAGTTAGTAGTTAAGTTTTTTTTTATAAAAGTTGTCTTAAAAAAAAAGTTAGTTAATAAGCTTTTTAAATCAATATGGATGCTGGTTGTTTGTTGTTAGATGCTTCAGGGACCTGTTCTACACTTTTTCATAATTTCAGTTAGTTTAAAAGTTTCACAGTTAGTCCTTGTTAATTACGCAGTTAGTCCTTAGTTAATTGCATAGTTAGTCCTTCGTTAGTTAATTGTAGTTTGTTATTTGTCCCAAGTCCAGGGACTATTTTCTGTCAATTTAGGTCAAACTTTCGTGTTTTTTTTATATTTAACCTAATTTTCCCCTGCTACCCTTATCTTTCTGTTTGTCACTTTCGGCCATGTGTTTGGTTTTAAATTGGTTAGGTTAATAAAATTAGTTTAATTAATAATAAAAATTTAGGTTTTTTTTTCGTTTAATAGTTTAACTTAGTTAATAATTACTCATTAAAAATTGGGCTTTTAATAAAATTAATTTTTCTTGCATATTTTCTTTTTATACAAAAAATATTTTATATAATTTTTAGCTTAATTTTATATTTATAAAAATTAATTTTCGGAATTTAGTTTTTAATATTTCATTTTCAAAAATCAAAATTAAAAAAGAAAAAAATAGAAAATTAGTAATAAATGTTTTTTAATCTTTTTAAGTTAATTTAGAATTAATGTAGTTTAAAAGTATTTTTCTTAGCTTTATCAATTTAATTTCTATTTTAGATATTAATTTAGATTAATGGAATTTAATTCATAAAAATTCCTGAAAAGCTTAAAAATATTTTTCTTTTTCCTAAATTTTCTTTAGCTTTAGTTAGGTTTAGGAATCTTAGTTTACTTTAAGATTTAAATTGCATTTGTTTTCTTAAATGTCGCATTTTATTTACTTTCGTAATTAGTTTAATTTGTTAATTAGTTGTTTAATTGTGCCTTTAATTTTAGTAGTATAAATAAATCAAAAATATCTCTTTTCTTATTCAAATCAATGGCATGTAATTTCCTGTCATGGGTGGGGGTACAGCATTCATTCCTCCTGCTGTTACAAATCTATCATACAAAGGTGGATGTTTGAAATCACTTTCCTTACCCTTAAATACACTTTGTAAAACTTCATTTTCATAACTCAAAATGCCATCATATCTGTGATCCCCATACCCAAGGCTAAATTTATCATTTGCACTCATTTGAGTATTTATCAGTTTACCAAGATTTTTAGAAGAGTTGTGCCATTTTTCTACTTTAGCTTTTAAATCTTCTTTTTCTTTCATAGCTTCTGCCAAAAGTTTCTTATGGTATGTTAGAACATCTGTTTTATCATCTAAATCTATCTTCATAAATTTTATCTTTTGTTCATACCACAGTTGTCCTTGTTGATGAGCAACTAATTGTGCTTCAACTTTCTTTAGACCTTAAGTATATGCCTTTATTTCTATGCTTGCATCACTAAGTTGTTCTCTCTGAGCATCATACAGTTTTTTAAGCTTTCCATAAGACTCTTTACACTCATTTGAACAAGAAGTTACCTCTGTGTCTAACCCTGAGCTGTTGCAAACCATCAAAGCATAATCTTCTTCTTCTTTCTTCTTTTTTTTTATTTTTTATTCTTTTAAGTGAAACAATGGTCCAATCTACACCTTCTCCATCAATGGTCACCAATGCTTTAGAGTCTTCCTGCTTACTAGATCTTCTCCCATCCTTATTGGCAGAGTTCCAAGCATCTCTCCTCCTACTATCTTGATTTCTCTTGATTCTACACTCTCTAGCAAAATGGCATGTCTTGTGGCAATTGTAGCATTTGACTTTGGTTTTGTCAAAACCAACTGGTTCCTTTGCATCAAATTGTAGCTTTCTACCAGTCTTTTTGTAGAACTTCTTCATTCTCATTGAAATCATGGCCACCTGCCATTTCAAATCCATTTCTTCTAAGTCAAATTCATCAAGCTGTTCTAAGTCCTCATGATCTAGTTGAGGGCAACTTGATTGATTAGCAAGCAAGGAGTATGATTAAGTTTGTTCACACTATGAGTTTTGACCAGAGGATTAGAAACAACTATAAGCCTGGTACATAACATCATTAGTACTGCTGGTGTCTCTCATAGTCAAATGCTATATTTTGCGTGCAGAGGAAGTGGCTGTGCAGCCTTTACATCATTCTCAAAAGACTCTTAGATTATTATAAAATCATCTAGCTGAGGTTCTGTCTACTCCTGGTTTGGTCCTCATTATTAAGGAAACTTGAGACCAGGCAGAAGGTAGAGATCTAAGGAAATTTTGATTTGCATCCTCAATTGATACACCTGCTCCATGATCTCTAATTTGACTAGAAGATTTGGAACTGTCATAGCCTTTATGAAGCCCTTCTGAGTTTGATACAGAGTAGTCCTTCAAACTTTTGCTTTAAGTAATATTTGCTATCTTCTTTGATTCGTCATTTCACCAAATCTGGATTTGATGGCATCCCACATCTCTTTTGCATCAGTCATTTATTGAAATCTTAGCAAAGATGATCTTCTAGTTAGAGACCATAAGCATAGTGGTCCTTGCTTTTATTTTATTCTTCTGGCTACATTTCTTCGCAGTCTTGGAGGCAGAACTAGATTTGTCTTGTTGTATATTGTGGTGATTTGATACAGGACCATTTCCATTTTGTATAACCTCCCAGATAGGATAGTCTGTATGGGCTAAATAATGTTCCATTTTCATGGCCCATATGTCATATTCTCCTTTTTTGAGAATAGGAAGTTTAATGGTTGAAACTGTGTGAGGAGTTTGTTGTATTGGTGTTGGTGATGATGATGGTGGAGGTGGTGGTGGTGGTGGAATTTCATCTTGTGATCTAGACATGTTTAGTTTTGTAGTATGGAGATGTATAACTGGTTTTGTTTGTTCTTCTTACTCAGAGTTTCACCGCTCTGATACCACGAGAGTCCCTAATGAATAGATCTTTGCAAGCCTACTTAGGGTGAATAGCCAACTGTTTAAATTACAGTTTTGACTTATAGAAACATGATATGAATACTTTGTGCTAATGCGGAATCTTAACACATGTACTAAGCTAGAACAATGAAAACTAAATGATGACTTTCTCATTAATCTACTTTGAGTGATTTCAGATTTACTATCTATGAGATTATGATTGTATGGGATGTATATTGAACTCCTTTTTCTAACTATGCATGGGGGATCCTTTTATAAACCATGGATTAACCCTAACAGGATTACAAAACGCATAAAAGATAGTTACATAATCTTTTCTTGCAATATTCTCAATACATATCTCTTAAACGGTACTAACTAATTTCTACTAACAGTACTAACTATCTGATCAGTACTTAACACTTTGTACTGTCAGTACTAATTATAACTATCGGTACTAACTATTATTACTAACGGTACTAAGTTAGGAAAACATAATTCCTAACAAACCTAACAGATTTAAACCATAAATTCTTAAGACCTTAAAAATGAGATTTAACACTTAAAAACTCAAACAAACTGAATCTTAGGACTAATCTAAGCTAAACTAAACTGACTCAAGTACACAAAATAGGTTTTGACCCATTTTGACCCATTAAAACAGTTAAACCAAACACCCCTTTAAATACTTAAAATGCTTTTTTAACTTGAAAACTTAAATCTTTTATGAACAACCCCTTAAGACCAGATATCTAACAAGCATAATAAGCAATATTAAGCATATTTAAACAACTAATAAGCAATCAAATAAGCTAAAACAGATTGTGCTAGTTTATAAGCTATTTTAAGACAAATTATAAGAAAACTCAAACAAATGATTTCTAAACTACAAAACAAGCATAATAAGCATTAAAGTAGACAATAAGCACAAATAAGCAGTTGAATAGTAAATAAGCTAAAAATGGAAAAATGAAACTTACAAAGGCCCTTGCTCAAAACAAGGCAAATGAGCTCAAAAGAGCTTATCTACAAGCTCTAGCTTATCTAAGATAAGCTAGTGACAGCAATAAGCCCTTCCCTTTTTGGCTTATCTTCCATTTGAGCTTTTTGAGTGATTTTTGGTAAAATAAACTTAAACCTTACAAACTATGAAAGAGTTTTGTAAGACTTAAGTAACAGCTTAAGAATGTTATAAAAAGAGCTTTTGTGAGCTTATAAAACAGTTTTAAATCATCAAACACTTTAACTTAAAAACGGGGTAAAACATAAAAACTTCAATCTTTCATTAAACTTAAAATCATTACAAGGCTTTTAAGAAAACATTACAATAAGCTAAAAAAAACTTAAATTATAAGCTGAAAACTACTAAAAACTAAGTTGCCCAAAGGCTTACAAATGAGCCTATTTATACTAAGCCATAGAAGATTCTAGGAGTGTGCTTTCTTTGTGAGAGCTCTTGCAGGTGTGTTTGTTGTGTGAGAGCCTTCAAAGACTCATCTTGGCCATTGAAATTGAGTAGTGTCCAAGTAATGTCATCTTAGCCATTGATCTCTTGTCTTGATCCTTGGACGAATGAGGTTGCAAGGGATTGCCAAGGTGGATTTTGGAGGGATAAGGTGTGTAAAGGTGTTGGTCGACATAGGGGAGAAGAAAGGGGGTGATATCTTGTCTGGTAGTGAGGACATGGCACATTTAGGAAGATAAACAGTACTTCGCGCAATTTTTAAAAGATTGGAAAATTGGCAGGAAAGGCCCCTAAGGGAGTATAAGTGCATTGCATCCAACGTCCTTGAGGTTTGCAAATTTGGCCCTTTTGGTTTGTTGATGGTTTGCACCGTTAGTCCTATTAAGGACTAACGGGGTTAAGTTTAAAAGAGTTTTGGTGTTGACGGGAGTTATAAGGGTGATGGTCTTGGGCTTTTTGTTTGGGCCGAGGGTTATAAGAAAGGAGACTTGGGCTTTTTGGGGGTTAAGGCTTATAAAGTATAAGTGGGCTGACCCGGGCCTACTAGGTGGGTACGGGTGGGCCCACTTTTGGCAATTTAGGTTTTTGGGTTCGGTTTTTGATGCTTTTTCTAATGCCACTTCTCGGGGTTGACTTTGACTTTGACTTTTTTGTTGACTTTGACTTTGTCTTTTTGACTTCTCATGGTCTTTCTGTTCTCGTGCTCTGTTTTGTTGTTTTGGCTTTGATTTTTGTCTTTTTCTTAGATATCCGTTACCTGCACAATACAAATACAAAACATACAAATACAATGTATTTTTAGTACGTTTTTGGTCATTTAAATCCATCTTTAGTGGTCAAAGGTATGTGTAATTAGACACATACCAATTGCCATTTTTGCAAACTTAAAAATATAAAATATAATATTTTTATATAAATTATAAAAATATATATTAATATTATAAGACTCGATTTTATTAAAACCCGACACATTTATCGTTATTGATCATCGATCGACGCATTATAAAACAATTATGTTATATATTTAACGTAACTTATCATCGACTAACTTTTGAAGAAACTTAAAATCTTATCGTATCACGTTACTAGGGAGCTTCATGTGAGGAGTTTCATTTAGGTATACGTTTTGACGAGTTTGCTGGATTTACGATTTAAAGTGTCATGGCTCCTCAAACGTTTACTACATGACCTCTGAATTATGATGGCCCGAACAGTGATACAATATTTCCATAAATTAATAAATCAAAATAATACGTTAAACTTTATGAAGTTTTGAAACATAAACCATCACACTAAGACTTGACATATTACCCCAGGTTGCGTGACGTAGTGATTTGGTAAAATTTTAATTAAACTATATATAATATATAATAAAATATAATATATATAAGTCTAAAAAAACAATAATCAATAAAACCAGGAGCAGTATAGAATTTTCCCGGGTCGTTAATCCCCAACGAGGCTGTGCTGGAAAATCGATACAG
>BQNB010073960.1:0-31950 GCA_026074375.1 Tanacetum coccineum
GGTAACGTGAAGTCAAAGATATCATGAGATATCATTTATAAACATAAATAATAAGGAATGCCCACGAGCTCATATAATCATTGACTTGCGCGAACTTACACCTTATTATATATAGATAGACATAGACATCTATAAATATAAAACAAGGATCAGGACCCACAAAATCAAGAAACCGGAAGCAGTATAGGGTGTCTCCGGGTCGTTATGTCCCAACGAGGCTGAAATGGAAAATCGCAAGACGATTGCTGATTTGAGTTTGGATGTCACAAGGAATGATTTGGCACTAAAATTTATAACAATAAGCAAAAACACATAAAAATAGCAAAGATAAATAAACTAGAACAAGAATAATAACTAGGAATGACAAAAACACTTTAAAACTTTGAACTAAGACACAAATAAGCTCAAATAAACTTAAGACAAGTTAAATAAGCTAAACTAACTCTAAATAAGCAAATGCAAAAAGCAATTTAGCTAAATTAAACAAGATAAACATAACAGTACTAACAACAGTACTAACAGTTTTAACTACCAGTACTAACTTTGAGTTAGTACTGCTAGTGTAAGTTAATGCTGTTAGCTTAAGTTAGTACTGGTAGCTTTAAGGTTAATACTGCTAGGCTTATAAAACACAAAGATAAAAGAAATAAGCAACTGAGATAAACTAAAATGATAAATAAGCTAGAAAACTTAAACTGATACACTAATGAAAACACTTTGAAAAGGAAAATAAGCTTAAATAAGCAAACAGTAAAGGAAAATGGTTTAATCTATTCTAAAAAGCTAAGGAAATCTTAAATAAGCAGAAATAATAAGCTGATAAGCTAAGTTTAACTACCAGTATTAACTGTAAAAAAAAAATTGGGGGGGGGGGGGGGGGGGGGGGGAAAAAAAAAAAATTGGGGGGGGGGGGGGGGGGGGGGGGGGGGGGGGGGGGGGGGGGGGGGTTTTAAAAACTAACAGTACTACTTGAGTTATGTACTGGTAGCTAAAGTAGTAACTAAGTTCCAAAAGTGACTAGCATACTAGCAGTACAACTAAGAGTATACTGTTAGTGTGAAGTTTATTACTTAGGCCTAAAAATGAACTACAGTACTAACTTGGAGTTAGACTGTTAGTGTGAAGTTAGTTACTAGTCCTAAAAAATGAACTAGCAAAACTAACTTATAAGTTAGTACTGCTAGTTGAAAAATACCCCTGAAACTTTTGTGAAAATCATTTTTTCTTTTATATTAATTAAAAACAGATTATCAATAACAAATTAAAACACTACAAGCAAATTTTAACAAAATAAGCACTTAAATAAGGCATGAATGAGTTCTATCATTATAAAACATAAAACCTAACAGTTTTAAATCAAATAACTAGCATTCAGCAATAGAAAGTAAACTAAGAAAAAGAGAGACTTACTACAACCCTTGCTCAAACAAGGGTCTAACAACAAATCTACAACTCTTAGTCTTGTATAAAACAAGCTAGTGGATAGTCCATAAGCCCATCATAACTGCTAATCATCCAAAAGTAATCTTGGTATATTTGAGAGTGATATTTGTGATTTTTCCTTATCTACTTAACTTTTTAGATTTACTTGATTAAGGCAGCTTATAAACAAGCTGTATTGAGAACTCTTTGAACACGAAACAATACAATAAAAAAAACTTGATAACTGGAGTTAACTTAAAACCTCAAATTTGTATTTAAAACTTGAAAGAGTTACAAAGCTTGAAAGAAAAAGCTGTAAATGACTTGTGAATTAAGCTAAGATTAAAAACTGAAATTAATTAAAAACTAACTAACTAACTAAGATTAAAACTAAGATCTCTTTTGATTTACAAGAAGCTCTATATATATAGCCGAAGTATTGGACTTCCATCTTGTGCTTCTTTGGAGAGATAAAACCAAGTGTGCTAGTTGTGTGAGGAGAGACTAAAGCAAATCCCAGCCTTTGATTTCATTTGTGCTTCTTTGGAGTCGATCTTAGCCATTGAAGATACTTGGGAAAGGTGAGGGATTGCCAACATGGCTTTTATACAGCTGGGGGGTAGTAGTAGGGTGTTGAGTGATTTTGCAGAGAAGTATGGGAGCAAAAACCGGGTGCTGGCTGGTTTTGGTATTGGCGGGAAGAGTGGGAAAGAAAAGGTATACAAGTTGGGCTGTGACAGAGAGAGGTTGAAGATGAATTAAGGGAATGTTTGGTTTGTGTACAAGAAAGGCCCCTCCACATCTCTTCTTTTTTCTTTCTTTATTTCCCTTTGTCTTTTTTTATAAAAGAAGTTCTCAAAACTTTTGCATAATCTGCCCCGTGGTTTATATGATAATATAACTTAGGGGTTTGGCATTTTTGACCCCTCAAGTTATATTTTTCTTTGCTTTTTCTTCTCGGAGTTGACTTGACTTTGATTGGGCTTCGTCTTCACACACTTTTCCATCCGTGTCTATTTTGTCGCTTTTTGATGGGTTTTCGTCTTTTTTGAGATAATCCGTTCACTTGAAGGCACAGATCAAGAAGCTTAAGAAGAAATCCAAACCTGTTATCATACACCACAGAGCTTGGATGAAGAGTGTCTCCTTAAAGGAAAGATTGGTAGGAAAGAAGTCCTTGAAGAAATAGTAGATGCAAAAGGAGTTTGTATCCAAACAAGGGAGGAAACCTGCCAAAGCTAAACCTTCAGTCCATAAAGATCCATTGGTTGATGAGCTTGTTGATGATACATTGGATTTTAAAGATACTGAGAATGCTCAAGATATGGGGAGGTCAAGATTCGTGGTGAATGAAGAGAAAGAAAAGGGAAGAAAAGGAAGTTAGTACTCAAGATATAGTTAGTGCTGACAAGGAAAAAGTTAGTACTGATTAAAAGTTAGTACTGACAGATCAAGAGTTAGTACTGACAAGGAAGAAGTTAGTACCGACAGACCAGATGAAGGTACTGATGATCAAACTGAAAGAAGAAGTGCGACTCTAACAACTCAAACACCTACTCCTACAACTTTTGGAGATGATGAAACAATTGCTCAAGTTCTTCTCAACATGAGTCAATCCAGAGCAGTTTCAAGAGAAAAAAATAAAGGAGTTGAACTTAAGGATGTTGAGGAGACTGAGAGACCTAGGCCTACTTCAACCAGATCATTATTGACATTAAATCCTCTTCCAAAGATTGATCCAAAAGATAAAGGGAAAAATAAAATTGAAGAGGAAGATGAGTATGATACAGAATCTGAAGGTATTCCTGAAGCTGAAAAGAAGTTTAAGCAACTTGCTAGGGATGAACAGATGGCTAGAAAGGTACAAGAAGATTAGGAAGCAGAAGAAGAAGTTAAAAAGCTAGCTGAAGAAGAAGCTATAAAGACTTCCCTTTCAAATAAGTAGGATTTTATCCAAGCAAGAATTGAAGCTGATAGACTTCTAGCTCTAAGACTTCAAGATGAAGAGAGAGAGCAGTTTACTGTGGAAGAGAGAGAAAAGTTCCTTCATGATACAATTGCAGCTCAAAGAAGGTTTCTTGTAGAACAAAGAGCTATTGCAATTAGAAATAAACCTCCTACAAGAACTTAGTTAAGGAATCAAATGATGACTTATTTGAAACATGTTGGAAACAAGAAACACTCAGACCTGAAGAACAAAACTTTTGAAGACATATAAGCTTTATATGAGAAAGTGAAAAGGTTTAATGAAAGTTTCACTGCTGTTGGTTCCACTAAGGATGAAAGAAGGATTAAGGAGATGAATGAAGGAGTTAAAGACCCTAATCAGAAGAGTTTAAAGAAGAGGGTTGTTGAAGAAACTCCAAAGAAAGAAGACACAATAAAGGTACCTGCTAAGGTAGATGTGACAGAACAAGGTATAAAGAAGAGAAAAGGTGGTCATATGAAGATGCTTGCTAGGAAAAAGAAAAGACCACAATCAGATGTTGATAGTGATGATGAGCACAGAAAGTGTCTGAAGATTGTTACATTTGAAGGTACAATGGATAGTGAAATAATGGAGAGAAAATCTGTCATTGCTAGGTTGAACAAGGTATCATCACCAGATGGAGACTATCTTGTTATCTACAGAGCAAATGGGAACTTCAGAGCATTCAACTGTCTATTGGAGGTATTACATATATTTGATAGACAAGATTTATTTCACTTGTATGACTTGGTGATGGAGCAGTACTCAGAAATTACACTAGAAGGAATTGAGTTGATTCTTTGGGGAGATTTGAAGATAATGATGGAATCCTCACAAGAAGAAAATGATCAAAGTGATTTCTGGGATGATCAACAAGATTGGGAGATTGTTACTTGGAGATTGTATGAAGCTTGTGGAGTTTACATACTAGAACTTAAAGATGGGACAGTCATCCATATGTTAGTTGAAAGAAGATATCCTCTTTCCAAGGATTTATTGCAAAGGATGCTTGATCTTGGATTGGAAGTTGAAAGAGAAAGTACTGCTGCACTTGATTTGATCAGATTTATTAAGCAACAGATTGGTGAAGAGTGATGCTGTAAATGGAGATGAGAAGGGTTTGAGTGTTGGCTAACCACCACACAACAAATGGTCATCAGTTCACCATGCTTAATAGGCATAAGAACTGGCTAGTCCATAAGCAAACGGCTTGTGGTAAAGACTTCTCAAATCCGTTTATGGTTGACAATTTACCAAAAATTGTAGGGTTTTCAACTCACCTTGCTTCATGGTGAAGAGTTGGCTAGTCCAAGATCAAACAGTTCTTGGTAAAGACTACTCAAATCTGTTGATAGCTGATAGTTTGCTAAAAACTATATGGTTTATCAATGCACCATGTTATGGCAATGAAGCATTGGCTAGTCCAAAAGCAAACGGTATTTGGTAAAGACAAATCAATTCCGTTGATGGTTGACAGTTTACCAAAAACTGTATGGTAATCAACTCACCATATTTTGAAATAAAGAGTTGACTATCCCAGAGCAAACGGCTACTGGTAAAGGAAAAATATCAAACCGTTTAATGGCTGTAGTTTACCAAGAACTACAAGCTACTTAGTTGGGATGTTTGATGTGATTCGAGAAGATTGTTTGCAGAAACATGAGTAGCTTAAAGATGTCAAAATTATCAAAGATCAGATCAAGATTTGACAGAGTGTTTGGATACATCCTCCTGGTCTACAAGATGTTTACACTAAAGAAACATGAAGTTAAACAAGTTCAACAATCATGTTTAGGGGAGGATTGTTAGGAATTATGCATTCCTGACTTAGTACCGTTAGTTATATTAGTTAGTACCGCTAGTTGTAATTTGTACTGACAGTACAAAATGTTAGTACTAATCAGATAGTTAGTACCGTTAGTATAAAAATAGTTATTACCGTTTATGATGAATGCATGAGATATCTTAGGAAAGGATATGCATGATCTTTATACGCATTTTGTAAAGCCCATTAGGGTTTCCTTAGTCTATAAAAGGAACCCTAGGCATAGTTAGTAGATATAGTTCTACACAGATCAATAGAGATCGATTAGCAATCATAGTCTTTGTAAATCTGGTACCGAGGCCAGATTCAATTATAATCTAAATTCTTTGTTAATTCTTAATATTGTCTTTTAGGCATTATTGATTTAGTTTTCCGCATACTCCATAGTGTTTCAAATCAGTGTTTCATTATTGTTGTTTTAGAATTATCTAAAGGAACAAACCCTTTACAAGCTAAAGGTTAAGATACAAATCAGTAAAACGAGCCAACAAATTTTTTTAAAATTTTGGTTAAAATTACCCTTTATGCTATGTTTTAATATATTACCCATCATTTTAAGGAACAAGCAAATGGAAATTGAAGGAATAGTTTCTAAGGCTTATCTCCCCTACACTTAAGTTGAACATTGTCCTCAATGTTCTTTAAAAGTACCCGTAAAACGAATAAAGGGAAAAAACAAGTAAAAGAAACTAGTACTCCCCTGGTTTGCTTAATAATGGAGAAGAAACATGTTGATCCCAAGCCTTGATCGATTCTTTACCTTGTAAAGTGTTTGTTACCTTGGATGAATCCAAAATAACAATGGTTGAGACTTTGTTTGTATATCAAAGTGTATGCGAATCTCACTTTGATACTCTAAGGTATTTATTAAATGATACACGTACCAACAATAGAAACAATGAATAATAACAAAAGCTTCAATATTATTTGATCAATATACGAGTTACTCTGTAGTACTAGGGTTACAACCTTGAAGCTAGTAGCGTTTCTTTCCTAAATGTATCCCACTATCTCTTAAGCTATATCAAACCTTAACCTAGATCTCCTTTTATACACCACAAGGAGTCCTTTACTAGAGTAACTACTGGAACTGTTAGGATCAAGTACAACTTATTAATCATATACAATCTTTCCTAAATTTTTATATAAAAATATCCATTCCCATATTTATCTCATTGCATCTTAACTCCAGTCAAACGATCTTTTATCTCCTAGTCACAACATTAACCATCAGTCAGGATTAACTTTCTTCTAGCAATTAACTAACTCTGAAGTAACTGCAGTTTGTATTGGTATTACTAGACTCCATATGTACTGTTAGTTATACCTTGGCAGTATTAACTCTTGATGAAGATTTATTCCCAACAATCCTCCCCTAAACTTGTGATTATCTTTCAAATCCCAAGTTTCTTCTGGATTAAATCTTCTTGTCTTCTGATGATGATTCTTTCAAACACTTATCTACTTCTTCACTTGTGATCTGATGAACTTTAGTAGTTCATATGCTTGTGTGCTCTCTTGATCAACCTCTAATATCTTACTCAACATATTTAATATTATTTCTTGACTTAGAGGATACTTCTTTTCTGTAAGCATATGTATGGCAATTCCATTTTTCATCAGCAGAATGTGAACTCCACAAAAATCACATAAACTCCAACTTATCAGATCATACTCATTCTGATTCACCCATATTTCACTCTCCTCATCAGGCTCAAAAAGTGTATGCAAGTCTCCCCACAGCATTAAATCATATCCTTCTGGTTTTGAGGAACTATACCTTTCTTTGACCAGCCTGTATAACTCCACTACATCTTGTCTATCAAAATCATATAACATCTCACTTAGAATCTTGTAGTTCTTTGAGCTTCCATCTCCTCTGATGATTTTGTAATACATGAAGTTTTCTGACAAAGTGTAAGTCTTCCAATCCATAATTGGATACTTTGTAGAGAGAAAATCAACATCTATAGCAACATCTTCTCTTGGAACTATGTCTAAATAACCTTTGAGATCTTCCTTCTCATCATCTAGTTCCACCTTTTGTTTCTTTGTAGAACTTCTTGTTCTTTTTCTAGGAAGAGATTTCTTCCTTTTTCCTGTAGTATCTTTCTCAATTTGTTCTATTTCAATCTCTTGAGACTCAGCAGGCTTCTTCTTTTCCTTTTCAATTTCCAAATCCATAGGCACAAAGTTATGATTGAAATCCCATATCTTTTCAAAAATTGGCCTAATCTCATCATAGCTCATTCCTTCAAAGTCTTTCATCTTGTAATTACTTTGATTCTTCAAGTAGACAATCATGTTCTTCCTTGCTTGAGCTTCTGACTTTGGTTTATTCTTTTTATCCCAATACTTTTGAACTGAAGGATCATTCCAATCAATATCCTTAGTTGTCTTAGTTTCAGTTGTAACTCTTTCTTCATCCAGTGCTAAAAGTTGTCTTGCTATCTCTTCATCTCTTGCAATTTGTGCTTTTTCCTCTTCATCAACTTCTTTTTGCAGTCTGATAGCTTCTTCTAGACCCTGTCTCTCTTGTTGCAATAACTTCTTGGACCTTTTCACAGGTTCTGGTTCATTCATGATTGCTTTTCCTTTATCCTTTCTTGCCTCTTTACTCCTTCTGCCATATACAACTCTACCAGCAGTACTATGAGTTTCTCTGGCAGTACTAACATTTATGGGAGCAGTACTAACTGTAATACCAGCAGTACTATCTTCTGGTTGTCCTTCTTCAGCAGTATCTTGATCATGTACAACTTCATCATCTTGAGCAAAATAGGTATTTAGGTCTTCATCTATCCTCCCCTGTTTGGAAGAATCATCTTCTTCATCCTCTGAAAGCACAACCCTTGCTCTCTTCCTTGCTTTCCCAGTCTTGACTGTAGTCTCTAACTTCTTAATCCTGAGAATTAGCTTAGTGAATGCAGTTAGAATAGGGACTTTTGGTCCATCTGGAAGTTCTACAAGAAAGTTGATTAATCCTGTTAAGCTATAATAAGAATCGAGCAGTTCCACCTAATTTTGTACTACTAGGCATCATTAGTAATTCTAGGCCAGTTAGTTCTATAGGCCAATTAGTACTGCTGGGTCCGGTTAGTACTCGCCTAGGCCTGTTAGTATTGTTAGGGACCATTTGCTCCAAAATATCGCAAACTAGTGGTGCTTTTAGACTATTTTACCTATAAATGGCATTGTAAGACCAAGAGGCTTCATATTCACATATCAAAGATGTCTTTCTACACAAAAATAGTTTTTTAGCACAAATGACTTTAAAACAAGATGTTAAAACTTTTGGGGTTCAAAATATAACTACTGTTGGGATAAGAACAGTAGTTAATACTGGTAAGGGTAAGATGGATACTGACCTTAAAAAGTTAAGGTGGGTTTGGAGGCCTAAGGGAAAATTTCTTGGTTGATGTGTCCATAGTCGTGGATCATTCTTGCTCAAGAAAGGTTGAGTATGTTGACCCAAAGGGATTTTCCAAGTCTATAATGGCTTGGATCCCTAAGGATATAATTCTTTTACTTTTGTGAGGGCAATCCGCCAAGATCTTGTTGCAGGATCAGGCAGAGGGTGGTTAGTGTTGCTCTACCCCATTTGACTGGTACAATGCTTTCTTTCAGACTATTGAAGATTTCAATGGAGGCATTGTGGGCTTTGGAAGTGATACCATCAGGAGGTAAAAAAATAACGGGGTAAAGGTAATATCAGACGAACCGTTAATTTAGACTTTGATGATTTTTACTTTGTAGATGAACTTATGTTTTAACCTTTTCTCTGTCTCACAAATATGTGACAAGAAAAAATAGTGTGCCTTTTTACATGTGATGAATGCCATTATAAAGTCTCCTAGCCTTTTAGCTTCTGATGAAAGTCAAGTTGTACTTTAGAGCTATAGAAAAGGGATGATGTGTTACTGCTTGGACTTTAAAGAACATTATTTCCTCTGAGGTATAACTAGTTACATGCAATTGCAACAAGCAGATGAGTCTAAATTATGGCACAAGAGTTAGGTCATCGTGAATTTTAAAAATTTATATACAAACTTGTTTAAAGGTCAGCATTGTTGGAGGTTTTACTTCAATAGTTTTGTGAATGACCACATTGTGTTGCTGCAAGAAGGTAAGCAACATAGGCTCTTGTTAAACGGCCAAGTTAGAAAGATTCATCAGTAAGATCCTAGAATTACTCATATGGACTTATTTTGGACCTGTCTTTTTGGTAAGAAGGTATTAACAAGAAAAGGTACGCTTGGTTCGTGACTGATGATTTAAGCTAATTTAGTTGGGTTAACCTTTTTCTTAGATACGAAGGTGGAAACATCTGAAATCCTTTGTAATTTATCATAGGCTTATGAATAAAACAATTGAATCATAATTTTTAAATCATTAGATGTGTATAATGGACAGAGTTATGGAACCATGCTTGAATGATTTCTGTGCTATGAAAGGATTAAAATAGGGCTTAGTGGGGCATGAACTCCACAGCCTAAAATGGTGTTGCTGAAAGGAAAAATATGGACCTATTGAGGTAGCTAAAAACTATGTTTAGCAGACTCACTTTACCTATCCATTTTGGGCAGTAGAGCGGCTAGTAAATACTGCCTGCTATGTAATGAATAGAGGTATTTAGTGTCCAAACTCAAAATAAGAACCTTATTAAAACTATTAATAGGTAACTCACCTAGTATTAGTTTTATGAGACCTTTTGGGTACCCCTTGACCATTTTAAACACCTTAGATTCCTTAGGCAAATTTGATGGGAAATCTGATGAAGGTTATTTGTTTGGATACTCTACCTCTAGTAAGGCTTTTAGAGTATAAAACAAAAGGACCAAAAGGGTAGAAGAGAATCTTCACATCAATTTTCTTGAAGATCAACCAAATGTGTCAGGAACTGGTCCAAATTGGATGTTTGATCTTGATTTTCTCACCAATTCAATGAACTATATTCCTGTTAGTGTAGAAAATCAGGTTAATATGGATGCAGGTACATAAGATTCTTATGTTGCAGGTTCATCAAGAAAAGATAAAGGACCTACTCAGGAATACATACTGCTTCCACTACAACCTCATAGAACAAGGATTCTAGTATAAGATGTTGCTGATAAGGAAAGACAACATCAAATGACAGAAGATGAACAAGTCTTGCATGATGATCTTGAGAAGATGATTGCTCAAGAAGTGGTTGCTAAAGCTCTGGATGATGCCATAAGATAAGCTTTTGAAGAAGAAAAGAGGAAAACAACTGCATTTAAAAGGAGGGCTCAAACTCAGGCTACCAGTACTAACAAACTTAGTATTGTTAGGTCATATGTTAGTACTGCTACCACACCATATGTTAGTGCTGCTAGTACTCCCATAGGTGCAAATGCTGGTAGTGAATATCTTTGGACTTCTTGGAGTACATAATACCTATTGACGTATTCTACTCTCCCTAATGCTGATCTATCCTTGTCCAAAAATATGCCTTGACTTGAAGATGTTTCAAATGGTATTTCCAAATGATGGCATATTCAAATGGAGTTATGATGATGTTGATGTGGGTGCAAAGGCTGTTTCAACTATATGGATAACACCTTGATGTTATCATATCCCACACTCAGAGTTCACACAGATCATCCTAATGGTAAAATTCTAGGGAGATCCTAAATTCAGCTGTTCAACAAGAGGAAAGATCCAAAAGGCTCTTCATGTACAAACAGCTTTGGTAAGCAAATCTATAATCTGTACAGAAAACAAAATCATAAAAGACATCAGAATTGTCTGTTCGCATGTTTTCTCTCTTAAAAAGAACCCAAGAACATATCACAAGCCTTACAAGATGAAAGCTGAGTAGAAGTAATGCAAGAGGGATATTGTACAGTTTAAATTACGAAGGTTTGGCTACTTTTTGATTTTGCCATGATGGGAAAAAGTCAATTGGACACAAGTGGTCTGCAAGAATAAGATGATAAGAGAAGTATTTGTTGTGAAAAACAAAGCAAGGCTTGTAGCACAATGGTCTTAGACAGGAGGAAGGTATAGATTATGATGAGTGTTTTGTACCAGTTTTGCCAGGTTAGAAAAAAAAAAAAAAAAAAAAAAAAAAAAAAACAAAATCAAAAAAAAATAAAAAAAAAAAAAAATAAAAAAAAAAAAACAAAAAAAACAATATATAAAAAAAAAAATAAAAAAAAAAAAAAAAAAAAACAAAACAACACACACAAAATGGCAATTAGGTTTTATTTTTAGCCCTTTTCATCATTTCTTGGGTTGTACGGTCTAACAAATGGGATGTTAATTGTGCAATTTTTCTATGGAACTATTGAAAGAGGAGGTGTATGGCCATCAACCTACGGGCTTTGTTGTTCCTAATATTACATAATTTTGCTTTAATGTGTTTTTTGCTCTTTATGGTCTACATCTAGATCTTAGAGTTTGGTATGAGTACACTTTCTTCTTTTCTGATGGAAAATGGTTCAGGAGAGGTACCATAGACAAAACATTGTTTATCAAGAAGAAAAAGAAATGACTTTATGTTAGTCTAAGTGTATGTGGTTCTGACATTATTTTTGGTTCTACAAAGAAGTCTATGTGTACAGAGTTTGAAGACTGTATGCACAAAAGATTCCAAATGAGCTCCATGGGTGAACTCACTTTCTTTTTGGGACTTCAAGTGAAGCAACAACCTGATGGAATCTTTATTAGTCAAGACAAGTATGTAGCTGACATCTTAATGAAGTTTGATTTTTGGTCCATCAAAACAGTTTACCTCTCTATTGAGTCTAATAAACCACTGGTTAAGGATGAAGATGGTGTATGTACGATGTAGATGTACATGTCTACAGGTCTATGATTGGCTCTCTAATGTATTTAACTGCATCAAGGCCAGACATCATGTTTGTTGTCTGTGCCTGTGCTAGATTCAAGATCACTCCAAAGCCTCACACACTTAAATGTAGTAAATAAGGAAAAAAAAAAATAAAAAGGATTTTTAGGTACCTCAAACATCAACCCAAATTAGGTTTATGGTATCCTAGGGATTCACCTTTTGAACTTGAAGCTTACTCAGATAGTGACTATAGAGGAGCCAGTCTTGACAGAAAATCAACAACAGGTGGCTGTCAATTTCTTGGTAGAAGATTGATATCTTGGCAAGACAAGTTAGCAGATATTTGTGTCAAAGTCTACTACATGAGGGAAGTATATATTGCATGCTGCTAACTGTTGTGGGTAAGTATATGGATACAGATTCAGAATTATGGCATTATGGTTTTCAATTTCATGACACCCAATCCATTATTGATAATGAGAGCACTATAAGTGTTATCAGATTCCTGTTGATCCATTCTTAGGACCAAGCATATCGAAATTCGATTTCATTTTATAGAGCATTGCTTGAGGAAAAAGACTAATAGAAGGTTATCAGATTCAATGTTCATAATGTTTGCTGACCTTCTCACCAATGGTTTGATGTCTCGAGATTTAATTTTTTGGTGGTTGATTGGATGATTCGAATCTGTACTACAATTAAGGGGACGGCATGATGATTGTTTTGTTGTTTAGTTTGTATGAAATATTTTAAGCAGACTGTATTTTCACCATGGTGATGAATTTCATGGTGTTATTTGGGTATTTAGAGAGTAAATGGAATGAGATATAGTTAGGTTACTGAGAACTCTTGTTGCCAGTCATGCTCATTCTTTGGTTGATATATGTTTGTACCGGTTAATGCAATAGTTAGTTCAGCTGGCAATGATTGTACGCTATTAAGCCATTAGAGAAAATACAACCAAGGGTCTAAAGGGTATTAGTAACAGTTTTCTTTGCTTTTGGGTTTGTTCAAACTATTAACCCATCTTATTGCCACAATTACTTACGTAATCTATCTTAATCGTTTCTTCTAACAATACCCTACTCTTTTAATCCCGACGATCATCAATTTTTACAACATATGGTGTTCTTGGATTCTTATGCTAAACAAATTGGTCGCCTCCTTACTTGAATAGACTTGTTGGGTATATAGATTTTCATGAGATTCTTAGACTTTCTTTCACGAAGCTCCATTCACTATGCTCTCACTATAAGTCTTAGTCTTACTACATTTGCTTGAAACAGTTTTGGATGTCTTATATCCAAAAATAATCAACACTGTTACGTATTATTTTACTTGCCAAAGTATCTAGAATGACTCATAACTATCTCAGATGGCACAATAAGACGTGACTCTTATTTTTGATGATGTGGTGGGATAGATTCTATGCTAATCAGGGGCTTTATTTAATGCTATTCGCTTATGGGGTATGTGGGGGACCTTATCTGTTTTAATTTTAAAAAGGCCCTGTTTTCACCCCACGTAGAGATTTCTCTTTTTCTATACATTGAATCATGCATTAGGTCTAAAAAGTACTTTTTGGGATCAAATTCACCACTAATATTGCCCTACAGCAGTGATTTGCTTAGCCATAATCAGAATATAATTTTTCCTAAATTATCTTTTTGTTGGTTTGAGGAGACACTTGGATGCAAGAATAAAGTTTGTTATGTATCCAAGAGTTATTTCAGTCTTTTTGGATATGCAGCTCTAAAAGAAATGTGCATTTGTGCCTTTAGACCACTTCCCTATTATGCTTTGACTAGTAAAGTATTTCTCTTTTCATGGTTAAAAAAGCAAAACATTTTTCAGGGAATGTCACTCCTTTGTTTGAATCTATGTTGGTTCAACCAACTAAGGATGAGGGTGAAGCTTCAAAAAGACAATCTAAACCTCATCCCACACCCTCTCCTCCTTACCCAAGTGCAGACCAATATGAGACACAGCCTGACCCATCTCCTAGACCTTCACCTACTATTCCTATTCTTGATTCCATTCTAGAGGGTTCTGGTGGGAATCATAGAGGTCAGTCATCCAGGTGTGAGTTCCCTTATCAGGAAATTGAGGATGGCTGACCACTACCAAAGTATTATATTATGATCTTTGTGAGTCTTTATGTAAACAAGTCACAGATCAAGCCAAAGAAATTAAACACTTAAAGGCACATATCAAGAAGCTTAAGAAGAAAGCCAAACCTGTTATCACACATCACCAAGCTTGGATGAAGAGTGTATCCATGAAGCAAAGATTGGCAGGAAAGAAATCTTTGAAGATAAAGTGGATGCAAAAGAAGTCTGTATCCACAAAGGGGAGGAAACCTGCCAAAGCTGAACCTACAGTGCATAAAGATCTAGCTTTTGATGATCTTGATGATATTATGGATGATGCAATGGACTACATAGAGTCTGAGGAAGCCCAAGATGAGGGGAGGACAAGCTTTGTGATGCTTGAAGAGAAGGAAAGTACACAAAATGGAGTTACTACTGAAGTAGAAATTAGTACTGTCAAGCCAGATAAAGGTACCGACAAGTCAAAAGTTAGTACTGACAAGCCTGAAGTTAGTACCGCTAAGCCAAAAGAAGTAGAAGTTAGTACCGACAAGCTTAATGAAGGTACTGCTGAGCCAAAAGATGGAACTTCAGATGAAAGTACTACTCCTACAACTGTTTTTAGAGATGATGAGACCATTGCTGAGTTTTTGGTATCTATGAGCCAAAATAAGGCTAAACAAAAAGGTGTTGAGATCAAAGATACTAGAGATGCAGATAGACCAAGGGCTACATCAAACAAGTTTAGGACTTACATTGATGCCTCTTCCTATAAAAATTGATACTAAAGACAATGGACAAATAAGAAAGTACTTGAGGAAGAAGGCTGATGGAAGTCGGATGCTTGAGTCAGAAGGAGTTGTGGATGAAGTGAAAGAAAGTTTGATCAGCTTGCTAAGAATGAAGAAATAGCCAGAAAGTAAGGTGCAGAGGATTAGTGAAGCAGGAGAGGAGATGTAAAAGGTTGCTGAGGAGAAGCTACAAAGGTGCTCTCATATAAGATTTTGAATGATATTCCAGGATTAGAATTGAAGCTGATTAGACTTCTTGTTGCAATGGACTTCTAGAGAAAGAAGAGAAACGTTTTACGTTTTGAAGAGATAACACCAGAAGGTATTGAGTTGATTCTTTGGCGGGTGACTTAGAGATTATGATCGAATCCTCAACTTAAAAATTGTTCAGGTTGATTTCTGTTACATTCACAACAAGAAATGGGATGTTTTTTGTTGGTGACTATATGATGCTTGTGGAGTTTGATTCATAGAGCTAAGGGATGGGCACCAGTCATCCACATGATAGTGGAAAGAAGGTATCCTTCTCTACTAGTATTTGTTTGTTGCAAAGGAATGCTTGATTTGGCGACTTGGAGGTTTTGAAGAGGTAAAGTGTTGTTGCACTTCATTTGGTAAGATTTCATTAGCAACAACTTAATGAAGTGTAATGCTGTGAATGGAAGGAGGAAGGGTTTGGATGTTGGCTAAACCACCATTGTTAGGATCTCATAAATGGACCAAACAAAGAGATCTCGGTCACATCGAAGTTACAAGACATATAAGTCTTGCTCGAAAGACTATGTTATTTAATGTTTCTTATGTATAAGGGCCAGAATGTAAAATGCACCTATTAGAAAAGCCTAAAGGCAAATCCTAGTTAGTATAAATACACCTAGTTTAGTCAAAATTAGGTTAGCTACTTCATTATCATTTTTCATCTTATCGAGTTTTTGTAGGATAAACTCCTTTGTTTTTTTTTAACTCAAAAAAAGTTTTTTTCTTTAATGTTTAATCTTTGGTGGCGTGATCTTGTGATTTCATTCCCCATGAAATGATCTAGGGGAGCCTACAATTGGTATCAGAGGCCTACAAGATTGTGTATTTCGATTTTGGTTTTGTATTTTTTTCTATTGATTTCGAAAAAAAAGGGGTTTTTTGGTTTTGATTATTTGTTTGCTTTTGATTCTTGATTCAAAGATGGTTTATGTTTAATCTAATATCATTCAAACCATCTTGTTAGCAATCAACGATCTCGTGATTTTCTTTTGTTCATTTGTTGCTCGTGTATTGTTAAGCAAAAAAAAAAAAGAGGTCTTTAAATTCGTGTTTTTTGTGCTCACCGAACGAGTCAATCGAACAAGTGAACCGACACGTGGGGGACTAGGACGTTCGATACTAAGGAGCGAACTTGTCATCGACGAAGTTTTGAAGTTGAGTCTTTGTGTATGCAGATCTAGTGCGAAATCTCGTGGCGATCGTAAACGAGTTCACAAGTCTTCAGGCATCGAACTTGAGGGGAAATATTAAGGATCGGAACAGAGTGGGAATCTACACCATGGTTCGAAAGAGTGGAAGTCTTGGTGGGTATCGAACCGAAGTTCAAAACTATAGCAGGAATCGACAACGTGGGAAAGAAAAAAAGCGTATTCAAACGAAGCGTTCGAACAAAGTTGGAAATCGATCGTGTGGAATTATTCTTAGTTCGAACGAGTGGAATCTCAGGTTCGACGAGTGCTAATCTCGAACAGACGTTTCGAACAAGACCTCTCGAACAAGGCGACCTCGAACGACGTGGTTCGAAAAAGCAATTTCGAAACAAGACGTTCGTACTAAGACGATCGAACGAGTGGTGCTCGAACCAAGCAATCGAACACGCTGATTCGAACGAGTGGTTCGATCTAGACAGATCGAACGAAGCGGAGATCACGAATCGAACGTTTCGATCGATACTAGACGTTCGACTGACGACCGAAATAGACGATCCGAACAATGCAATAATTATTTTTGTGTCGGATTGTTCTGAAATTTTGATACCAGCTCGTGAAAACGGGTTAACCCACTCGGTTTTATGACTTTTCTCTCTTCGAGCGAGAAGCACTGTCATTTTTGGCCATTCGGAGTCATTTAGGACCTCAATAATCTGCATTTTACTGTTTAAAAACTTACCCGAAAATCACAAACCTCACACCAAGTTCAAACAGTTCATAATTCACTTACGAATCAGTATCATTTCGTAAAACAAACTTAGTCATTGCATCCAATGAAGAAGAAACAAATGCCGCAGGTACCGATACATAGTCCACCTATGTTGGTTGATGTGACTTACGATTCTTGGAAATTCGTTATACACAGGTACATAGAATGGCTAACCAAATGGCAAGCTGATATGGAAATCTATCCAGAATGGACCTACACCTCACCCTATGATCACTGATCCTCCAACTATTGATTCTGCTGCTGTGCCTGCCACGATGGAAAAACTTGATCTGAAATTCTGTGAAGAACGTAAAACAATACTTGAGATGGCTGATTACTCAAGCTGAAAATCATTCTCAGTCAAGGTTCTTCCCAGACTTATCTTCAACAACCTCATATCAAAACAAGGCACTGCAAAGGGTAAATTTTGGGATAATGTGGAGATGCTTTATGCCAAGTAATCAAGGTAGGACTTAATTCAACAATGGGAAGGAGTTCTGTTTGATGAGTACGACGGCTTTTCGTGCTATTGGGAAACGAATCAATTCATGATACTTTGTGCGTTTCCACAAGCTTGTGAATGACATGAAGATTACTCAGCTCAATATTCCAACTCATCAAATGAACACCAAGTTTGTCAACAACCTTCCGGCTTATTGGGGTAAGTATGTGACTAATGTCAAACAGAACATGGATTATCCTCAACCCTCTTATGTTGATCATATATCATCTCTATAAGCTCACGAGCCTAATGCATATAAAGACTTCAAGAAACTGGAGCAGTCTACAAGTATTGTAGATCCATGGTGCCTATGTAGCTGCACTCCACCATCTGCCAACCTGCTCTTTCATCACCCTCAACTCCTTAGTCACTCAATCTACTGCTCAGTCTCCGAAGAGCATTGATGGCCTACTATGACTCTGATTGCTAATCTCTTAACGTGGTTTCCAAAAAGCAGTTTCACCCACCAACAACCAGTTCCGGACTTCTCCTAACTTAAGAATCATGCTACGGTGCATGTGGGGTCACATTGTTTCTGAACCAGTTCAGAGGAAGGCTCACAGTAATGTGGTAATACAGGTGCTCGATGGAGAGGTGTTAATAGAAAGGTAGATATGTTACAACTTTTCGAAGAGGGAGAAGGACTTGATAGCTAGGCAGTGTAACAGAACCCAAGAGAAAGATGGACTCTCAAGTTCTTTAAAGATAAAGCGTACTGATGGAAGCTTAAGAGAAACGGAGATGTGGTAGTGTGATGAAGCTGAAGCATTCCTCGATGTTGTGGAAATGCACCGCACTTTATGATCATACCTCAGCACTGACTACAAACAAACATGTTTTCAGCCAATCATGGGTGCATATGGAATCAGACGTGGATGAAGGCCCCAATGCTGCTGTTGCTTTCATGGCCAACTTGTCATCCACTAGTGCAACCAAAACAATCATGTAAATGTTGGTTCACTCCAATGACAATCAAATCTTTAAATAATTGGATTATCAGATTCAGGAGCATGGCAACTAGGAGATCAGTTAGACTCACGATGACTGAGACTGAGATTGATGATAAGTCGACTCCGTTATCATCAAGGTCTCTTCATTGACACCGAAGCCCAATATGTTTCAACTTGAGGTATCTGCTGGACACATCTGATTAAAGTTTCTATGATTGAATTTAACATGACTTGCAAATCCAAACTAGGACGGGACAGCTATGGTTTAACCAAGAAAAATGTTATGGACAATAGAGAACTTAAAAAATGATGGTTCTTCAATGCAAGCGATATATGTATTCTTAGATACCCACAAGGTCAAACTTGATCTTGAACACAAAGTTAGACAGGAACAAGCCCTAGTGATTCAGCGTAATAAGCGTAACGATGAACTTGTGCAAGAAAACAGATTTGCTAATAGTCAATCTTTTTAGGAAAAGAAAAATCAATTGCATTTTTACAATCTGAGTAAAGGAAAAGATTTTATATGAGAAATAGAAATCTAGAGATATTATCTAGATGAAATGTTTGTTTAAAAACTGCTAACAAAAGTAGCAGAGATATGTTGCAAAGATTTAACATGACAACACAAACTATTCCCATGCTTTCAAAGAAACTAAAAAGGGAAAATTGATTGCACAAGGTATCCTAGGCACCGTTACAAGGTATTGGTTTATATGGCACAAGCTTGCGCAAACTGGTTTTGTATGATGCTGATACCCTTTTGCATCCCAATTCTCTCACCCTGTGAGTATATGGGTTAGTGAAGAGGTCTTGGTTCACCACAGTTGTTAGCATGAAAAAAGCATGAACTAAAAACCGGGCATGTTAGGAACCGCAAACGAACTTCTATGCACCATGCTTAACTGCCATTATTTCGTTTCTCAGAAGGATTTATCTGGTGATTTCAGGCGGTAATTGGCGTTCTGCCAACGAAATTGCTAGTCAAGCTAGTAAATCGCCACACTGGTACTCACTTTTGGTTCGAAAGTCGATCCTTCCAAGCCAAGTTCAGGCCATCAGTCTTCGAAAAAGTTAATGCTGTTTTTCTCAAAAGCGAAGGTATCATATAAAAGAGAACATAACAAAACCAGGACTATGTTTCTGCTTGGTGTTTTGATTATTGCATAAACAGGTGTTTGTGGAACAACAACTGATACCATTTTACGACATTTAAAACACCATTATCCACAAACTTGCTAATGTTACATTTTTCAAGAGTTAAGAGAATTTGAACAAAATTTTTGATTGAATTGGAGGCGGAATATGTACAATGTGTTCTTGATAACCTAAGAACTCTGACAATAGAGAGAAAATTCTTTTACTCATAAATGAATGCTTTAATTGTCTGAGTATTTAGAAATGATATCTGCTCTATTGTGCTTACTTCTGTTATTGTTGTGACCCCTAGTTCGAATTGACCTTTGCGACGATCTTAGATCTGCATGCAGATAGGGTACACACTATGATCTGAATTGAAGCTGGAGATTTCAAAACAGAAACAACTATTTCTGTTCTGAGAAACGTTTGCATTTCTCGAAACAGAATTATGTTAGTTTACAACTTAAATTTCAGAAAACTATAAACAGTGCTATAGACAACTTCTAGTGCTCCAATGTATTTTTGAAATTAACAAGTTAAGACAACAGCTTCAAGGGAAAAGATAACACTATCAGGACACTTTAGATTGCTCAGATCAAACATCATGAAGGTGTGTATGTAGGTTCCACTGAGGTAGTTGTGACCAACAGCGTTAGATAAACACTGAAAGATTCAGTTGAAAGATACGATTACCCCCTTAGGATTCAGCCTAGATGGCCTTAAGGTAGAAATAGTGAGTAGGAAAGACGGTATGATGAAATCGTCCAAAGGCGAATACTCACTCAGCGTACTGCATAC
Source organism: Tanacetum coccineum (assembly GCA_026074375.1). Taxonomy (NCBI): domain Eukaryota; kingdom Viridiplantae; phylum Streptophyta; class Magnoliopsida; order Asterales; family Asteraceae; genus Tanacetum; species Tanacetum coccineum. Next base: position 20,483 of record BQNB010073960.1, read on the forward strand.
ACTGAAATGCTTAGTGCCTTCACTGCTGAGAAGTACCAAGCTTAAAGCCCAATGTGACTGGTACACCAAGTAGTGGACCTTTCAAACCTCTGAGACACATCAAAAAGTGATTGCTACAGGAATGTACAACTTAGGTTCTAAGTATATTCACCACCAAACGTGCTAACTGGGTCAAACCAACCCAGGGTACCTAAGAAGATGAAGAAATGTAAACTTTCAGTGTAACCCCCAGACCTTCACTCTAAACCAATCAAAAACCAGTTGTCGCTTCCTAATAAGCATTCTAACGTGTTTGTGTGCTATGTTCTACTGGAGTATAACCCACTTCTGGAGCCAGCAAATACTGTGCCTAAGAGAGCCCCATCGTGAATCATGTTCTTTGAGGTAAAGCAGTGCGAATGCAAGAAAGTAGGGAAGCACCACCATAGGATCTTTGATAAAAAAGAATCGTGGTTGATTCTACATTTGTTGTTAACTTTTGTTTCTGTTTCTCAGATGAAACAAGTTTGTGGTGAATGTAACAAATCTTTGGTTTTGCAAATCATACTGTTGTTTGGTTATGTGTGATGGTTCTGTGAATGTTAAACCCACCAGACTAAGCGTTTTAAACGCCAACCCAGGAAAGAATGGAAACCAGTTAAGAGAGTCTGGAAACCGATTAGCAACCTGTTGCTAATAACAAGCCTCAGTGGAAGCCCACTGGAAGGCATTTCTCATTATTTGAGAAGTATCCTTTAACTAGGATCATGGATTTACTTGATTATGCAAAGAGAATACCCCCAAGTTGCTACCTCTTGCCCCAAAAAGGATCTATGGTCTCTCGAGTTTTTCTACTATCATAAATTAGTGATCGTTCCAGGCTTGGTTCAAAGGGATATCTGGTCTTTTTTGATTGTTAACTACGGAAAACCCTTAAAGGGAATCCTATCAACGTGATATGTTTGTGTTATCGCTGGTAGTACATAAATTGTTCTATGGTAATTGGTTCTGGCATGCTCATGAAATTTTTTGACCGTGTTTGAGCGTGCACGTCTCTATACTCTGTGTAGTATAGTTACTTGGTCACTCTTGTGAGATTTGGCACGATGAATATGCAGCTATTATTGGCTATGTGATTATAAAGACTCGGGCTGACACTTATTTCTCTCGAGTCTATTATTGTTGAAGGACTCAAGCCACAACCATATTTCTCAGTGGACTATGTTTTGTGATTGAGGTTAGAAGTTGCTTTCCGTCCTAGGCACTTCATGTCACATCGCAACTATCGTAATGGTGGATTCTACCTCAAAGGTTCACGGACTAACCAACCTGTACTCCATCTTTACTGAAGGATTGTTGGTCAGGCTTTAAATAGTGTGCTTTGCATTACAAACAGCCTATTCAACGGAAATGTCATGGTATTATGGATCGTCGGTTGGAATTCATTCTGAATTTCGGGACATTATACGAATTGGCTCGAAAAAATTCATGTAAGAGGATTACCCATGCTGAAAATATGACAAAGACACATTTGTGTCCATCTTGTCAGCTGTAAAAGCAGAAAGCATCACATCCACTAAAGACGGAAACACCAATACTGAAGTTCTCAATACTCTAATAATATGGAACTTCTTGAGGGACCAATGAGAACAGAATAGTATCACACGGATGAAAATATGTTTTGGTGATAGTGGATGATTACTCCAGATTTGGTTGGTAAGATTTCTTCGAACAAAGGATGAAAATTCTCAATTGATTGAGAAGTTTAGTGTGGAAGACTCAACGAGCCTTAATGCAAAACTGTTCGCTTCGTCAGAACTGATATTGGAAACGGAGTTTGTCCGATAAGACTCTCGACGGAAGGGTTTGAGAGTGTTGGTATTTCTCTTGAAACGTGCGTATCTACCTCGGTCTCCACAAATTAGAACGGCGTTGTCGAAAGACGGAAACGAACTATTATGGGAAGCTGCTCGTACTATGCTCATCTTGCTTAAAGCTCAATGTTTCTATGCGGCTGAAGCTGTAGCCACTGCGTGTTTATTCTCTTATCGATCTCTTGTACACCACGCTTTCTCGAGGAGACCTATTATGAACTGTGTAAAGGCGAAAGAAACCTAATTCTTTACAATACTTATCGACGTGTTTGGATTCTCTGTGCTTATCCTTCCATCATGACTCGATGACGTTGGTAAATACTAAAGGCAAAAGAGATATAGGTATATTTGGTTGGCTATGCACCCACCAAGAAGGCGTTCCGAATCTACAACAAAGACACGCGCAAGATTCAGGGGAAACACGTTCACTGTTGACCTTTTCGATGAAACTTACAGATGGATTGAGTCTGTTCAAACCAGTTCAGCCCTCAAACTCAACAAATGGATTCTGTGCCAAACAGTACAGAACTCGTTACTTAATGCTTTACATCAGGACGCAGCGTTCTTCACTAGTTAAAGGACCAGAACAACCTAGTGTCCCTCCTTCAAAGAAACAGGTTGATGATTTGTTTTCATTGGTTTGATGATGTGTGGTTGTTTCCGATGCTCTCCGTTTGTTCAGATAACTACCGGTTATTGTTCATGCTGCCCCCCAGGCACCCCAGAATATTGCAATAGGTTCACCTTCCATATCAGTCATCTCAGCATCGGCGCTCCTGCTGTTTCTGAAAAGCCTCTTGCCGCATCAAATACCTATCATACAGGACACTAGTGATTCTGATGTTGATTGATCACTGTTCGATCTTGTTGACACTAGTATATGTGTTTGTTCCTTTATTGCTCCTGAAACTGGCTTACAAAGCATCTTTATCCAACTCTTCTAATTATCGATGTTACTCCCAACAACCAATTACCCTACATAGTGCAATAGTAGACTCAAGCAATATCCGCTTGAAATCATTTATTGGGATAAAATAAAGTTCGACCTCGTACTCTCACCATGAAACAGCTAGAAACCGACGCGATGTGGTGTTATTCAATGAATTTTATCTCATTGTTTGAATCCTAAGACTCTACACAGCAAGCCTTAGAGCTTTCGATGCTTGGATTGAGGCTAAGCCAGGAAGAAATTCATGTGTGTTGAACGTTCTAGATGTATGGATTACTTGTACCCTGTCCAGAAATATTTCTTTACATCCGCTCTAGTGGATTTTCAATTTAAGTTGGAGATTGTGGAGACGTATTGAAGAACAAAGCTCGGTTAGTGGCGAATGGTTATCGTCAGGAAGCTTGGTATTGACTTTGAGAGTCCATTTGCTCCTGTTGCTTGATTTGAATCGATCAGACTCTTCTTTGCTCACGCAGCGAGAATGACATGGTCATTCTTTCCAGATGGTTGTGAAAACAGCCTTCTCTCAACGGCGGTACTGATTGAAGTTCGTCCATTGTTAGTCAACCAGAAGGATTTGTAGTAGATCAAGAGCATCCATTCGCATGTGTACCGATCATAGACAAGCCTCTTATGACTCAAACAAGATCCACTGTGTCCATGGTATGACAAGCTTATCAGCGTTTATATTCAAGTCAGATTTACAAAAGGCTGTGGTCGTTCCTACACTCTTCTACGAGAAAAACATAGGCAAACATATTCTCATGTATCAAATATATGTAGATGATATTATCTTTGCCTTACAACCCAAAGCCTAGCAATTTATTTGCACTTTGAATTGACTCATCTTTCATGATGTCGACGATGGGACAATGTTCATTTTTTTAGGAGTTCAAGTCTCTTCAAAGCCCAGAGGCTATCTTTTATCAACCATCCATATATGCTCAGGAAATCTTGAAAATGTTTTGGTTTTTTGACTCATGCACACCCTTGGACCACTCTGATGGCGGAGCGTCCCAACTTGATGAAACGATAAGGGAGAAAGCTATAGATCCTACACGATTTCGTGGTTGGTTGGCTCCTTTTGTATCTTAGTGCATCATATGTACCTGATTCAGGTATTTGTCTGTTTGTATGTGGATCTGATTACCGGCTCCTAAGCCTACTGATAAATGCCACCTTACTGCCTATAAAAGCGGATCTTTCGATACCCTAAAAGGAACCATTCACATGGGTCTGTTGGTATCGGAAGGGACTCCGGCTTTGAACTAAGCTTTTTTTGCAGATGCTGACTATGCAGGATGTCATGACACACTCACGCGTCGCTCCTCGCGTCTCGCTTCTGGGTTCAGCTCAATATTCTTGGGACATCTGGCTGTTTAGCTGGTCATCAAAAAGCAGACTAAGTACTGCCATACCACTACGAAGCTGAAATACATCGCCCTTTCCGGATGCTATGATCATAATCCTCTGGATGACGATCCCTCAACTCCAGTGAGACCTATGGATTGCGTTCTACACAAAATTTCGATGTATTGTGACAATCAAAGTGCTTTTGCTCTATGCTGTATTGGTGTTCAACACTCGCGCTCCAAGCACATTGATATCCGTCACCACTTCATCATAAGAGCAGCGTCTTGAAAGAAAGTTGTTGGTGTTATATTTCTGGAGACAAAATACCAACTGGCTTGTCATTTTTAAGAAGGCAATTCCCCGTGGGAGCGCTTCGCCACACTGCTACCCATGCTTGAGTTAAACAAATGTACACCAGAGACTCTGACACCGGGAACTTAAGGATGAGTCTGTCTTCCGAGTAACAAGTGTCTTCAATTTGTTATCCTGTTATTTTGTAAAAAAATAAAAAAAATAAAAAATAAAAAAATTTAAAAATATAAAAAATAACAAATAAACAAAATAATCAAATAAAAAAAATCAAATAACAAAAATGGCTTTGCAGTTATTTCCGACGGTGTAACCCGATTTTATCTCAGGTGACTTAGTGTACGTTTTCAGTGCATTATTTCTGTTCCAGATCAAGAAAGTTGTCTTAGACCCGAACCTTTTTTACTCTTTAACAACTTGTTTTATCTAAAAATGTTCGGGTCTCCTATAAGTTGACCAATTCAGATGTGTCTATTTAAGCTCTTTCGATAGAACAAGGGTCATAGTTTTGTGGGGAGAGAATCAGTATACTAACAGTTTTGACAGGTCAATGACACACTGTTGCTGATTCCTATTGGAGAAAGTTCGAACGAGTCCCTTACTACTTACAAATTTCAAGACAGATTGCCAGTATCACTTCCTGTATGGGTATTTAAAGGTCTTGCTTCAATTACTCACTTGATATTTGTGCTATTTCACATCACCTCATACTTTGAGGGGGAGATTGATACATTTTAAGTCCATTCTAGATCAAAACCTTTCACAAGTTTCATACTTTTGATCGGGGGAGAAAATGTGACTTAACATGTAAAACGGATATTTATGATTCGATTGATTCTAAATATGCTAAGTCCTATCATGCATGTGTCTAAACATCTTTTGATCTATCGTCCACATGTGTTAGGGGGTGATAAAGATGTTCAATATGACAAAAATGTCAAGGTTTACCAAAAGTTTGTGTTATACACACGTATCTTGATAACTGACAAAGAATCTTTTGTTTCATGTTCGTTGAAAGTGTTTTCTTGGAATGCATGAGAAAGAATTGTTGTACCTCCAGGTTTTCGTCATGATTGCTCATGACTGGTCTTCGGACTGCCGCCCCACTAGTGGAACGTGGATTTTACACCTTACATGTACTCGTACTAGTTTGGATTTCCAAGCACTTCATATCTTTCGGGGATATATTCAAATATCATTCAGAGCCCATTCCCGATTAAACTTTGTTTGTGCCCCAAACAAATTTTATGAGCACATCGATCCTGTTTTTCAAATCATTTTTGCCAAAGGCCTTCTACGTATAATTAATTGTATTAAGAAGTTAAAACGTAAAATATGGGGAATTCATTACGGTATAGTCAGCTGATTGCAACTGTTACTGACTCACTCATTTACATTTTCTATTAGTAGTAATACATCTTAGTTGTGGTAGTATTCGACATCTGGTCTAGAGAACGGCGCGAACATTAGGGAATCTGATTCTCTAGGTATTAGAGGAACTAGCTTTGTCACGTCGCCGGAAAACCTGTCAAGAAGGTTCTTTGATGATATTATCATGTCTGAATCACAGGTGCAGTATTCGTTCTGTAATCATTGATCCTCACGGAATCAGAGGTTAATGTAACCGACCAGATTGAGTATCGTCTATACTCGGTCCCTTCAAAATACAAAACCTTTGTGTGTTCACAAAATGTTTTTTCTAGAACACATTTAAGTGGATTTTACATATCAAAATGTTTTTGTTGGTGACTAAAATTGTTCTATCATGGGAATGGACGACTCCCAAAGTAAACCGATGCATTACATGTGTCATTTCCTACCAATGTATCGAAGTATCAAGAAAGCTTTCATTAAAAAAGCTTACCGCACAATCTATTGAAAATCTATGTCTTCTTCAAAATGCCCTAAAAGTTATGGAGATTAGAAGAAGATTCTATCATCAAAGCTTTCCAGATCTCCAACAGATATGCAGCATGTGAGACTAAGATCATGCGTGCATTGATGGCCATAGTCATTGTGCAGTGAAAGAAGATCACAAAGTAATTCAAAGAAGTAAAGCTTGAACAAGTCAAAGATCAAGATCAAGTCATCACATCAAGTTCTAAAGATCATGATCAAGGTATTAAAGATTGAATTACCAAATAGCAACAAGTGAAGTACCCCATCAACAACAGTGCTAAAGAGACAAGCACGAGTGAGCTTTTCTCATGACCTCATATAGGGGAGAGAATGTTAGGGATATCATAAATGGACCCAAACAAAAGAAGCTTTGGTCACTCGAAGTTTCAAGACAAATGTCTAGCTCGACAAGACCTTTCTTACTTTATAGTTATTTGTATAAGGGCCAAGATGTAAATCGCCCAAATAGAAAGCCCTAATAGGCAAATCCTAGTTAGTATAAATACACCTAGTTTAGTCAAAAGATGGTTAGCTACTCTTTTATATTTTTTCATCTCTTTTGAGCTTGTAGCAAACTTCTTGTTCATTCAATAATAAGTTTTGACTGTTTAATCCTTTCATTTTGCCTTCTGATCTTGTGATTTTCATCCATGGATGATCTAGGGATCCTACACTCCACATAATAATTGGTCTTCAATTCACATGTCTAACAGACATAAGAATTGACTAGTCAGAAGGAAACGGCTTCTGGTAATGACCTTCTCAAATCTCCATTTTATGGTTGACATATTACCAAAATTGTTATGGTTCTCAAACTCACCTTGCTTCAAAGTGAGTGTTGGCTAGGCTAGGATTCAACAGGTTCTTGGTATAGTCTAATCAAAGATGTTGATAGCTGATAGTTTGCTAAAAACTATTGGTTTATCAGTGCACATGTTATGGTAATGAAGCATTGTCTAGTCAATCAAGCGTAAACGGCTTTGGTAAAGTCAAATCAAATTCGTTGATTTGTTTATAGTTTTACTCAATCTTTAAGTTCTATTAATTCACATTGTTGTCTGTTTTCATGAAGAAATTGGCTATCCCTAGAGCAAACGGCTACTGGTAAAGGAATATCCTAATCCGTTAATGGTTGGAGTTTGCAAAAACTTACAATGCTAACTTAGTTGGATGTTGCTGTGTTGACTGAGAGAAGATATATTGCAGATTAAAATGGATAGCTGTAGATGTCATAATATATCAAAGATAAGATCAAGATTTGACACAAGTGTTTTGGAGACCTCACTCCTGGTCCTACTAGATGTTAATACTGAAGAATCAGAAGTTAAACATGTTCAACAATTATGTTTTGGGGTAGGATTATTGGTAATTATGCTTCACTAATCTTAGTAACCGTTAGTTATTTTAGTTAGTAAGCTTGTTGTAATTTGTTAATGACAGTATCAATATGTTAGTATGTTCAAATGTTAGTTCCGTTAGTAATTATATTAGTATCGTTTTTAGATATGCATGAGTTATCTGCGGAAAGGATATGCATGACTCTTTATTACGGTTTTGTAAAGCCCATTAGGTTTCGTAGAACTCTTAAAGCGAAACCCTGGTGCCATTAGTTTTAGTTTTTTAGAATATAGTTTACACAGATCAAATAGAGATCTACTTAGCTAATCATAGTCGTTCGTAATCTGTAACCTAGGCAGATTATAAGTAATATTATAAAAGTTCTTTTGGATTCTCTTAATAGTGTTCTTCTTAGCTCGTGTAGGGTTAATTATTCGATTATCAAGTTTTAAATTTATATTTAGCCGACAAACCTAAAACAACACTTTAACGAGCTGTGTACCCGGTCAAAATGAAGTTTCGCGGTAAGTAGGTTGTCAAACACTAAGAGTGAAACATTAATCCTAAATTCTATCAGTATTCTAATTAGTTCTACTTAGTTTATTTAGTGGTTAAACCTATGCTATATACGTTGTCTAATGATATGGGGGGTTTTTAGCCTGAGAGACTGGCACAGGTTTGGTGGAGACAAATATCAAATCAATAGACAATAAACACAAAAGAAGAAAATTAAAAGATAGAAAAGTGGTACAAGCCAAATAATAGAAAACTGTATTAGCCATATTAAATCCTGTTCAATGTCGGTTTGTTTGTTTTAGTGCAGTGATTTACTTATCTCGAAGAGGCATATCATTCTTAAGGCTTAGGCAGGACATCATCCTAAGACCTAGACACGATTAATCCTGTCACAATTAACGCATCCTCATAAAGCATCCTTTAGTTTAATTTTAGAGAATCAAAGCAGTGGTGATCCTGTTAAAACCCTAGCCCAACGAGACTTTACCCACTTATTGTTTGACGGTGTTTTATATACTGGTAGTCCACTATTCAAATCTTTATCAGTAAATTAAAAGCATGATTGCTGAAACATAAACGGGTCACCTACCGGTCCAACTAAGCACATAATTCAGAGAAAAAGACAGAACATTATTTGTGATTCTATTAGTCCAGTAATATAAAACACAATATAGAGAGCTATCCTAGTATCTAGATTACTTTTTAGGTATCACTAGACCCAGTTGAATGATAGGTCGCATATTCAAACACATAAACAAGTATGAGGTGATAAACATAATTAAACAATCAACGATTAATTAAGAAATCAATTTTAAAACAAACCAAACATTGAACTTTCATTAAGATGGCTAATACCCAAAGGTATTAGCCCACAACCATTGTAATTATACAAGCGTAATCAAACAATTGAAATCAAACGATTAAGAGAGTAAAAATTACACGATGTCTTCTATGGATTCGTGATCAATGCTTGACCTTGGTGGTTGATCTTCTCTTCTAAAATTCGTCTTTTATGAGTATGGTATAAAGAATATGATATTGCACACTGAAAACTCGTTTTTGAGTCTTCTATTTATAGTGTCTGAAAAAGACTATATACGTCGTATCTGGCTAGGTCGATATGGCGTATAGGGCTGGATTCCTTAGAGTGTGTGCTATGTTCTCAATCAATCAGTGATATCACTCCCAATTTACTTTTATTACCGTATCTTCGAATAGTTATCTTCATGGATACGGCGTATGGAAGCAGTCTGATACGCCGTGTTGGGAATTGGTCAAACGCGCTTTCTTGTGAAGTCTTGGCGCTGATACGCCGTATCTGTTTTGTTAGATATGATGTACGTAGTTAGAAATCAGCAATCTTTAAATGTCTTTGTTTTAGCTCCAAATTATGCGCCTTTTAGCTTGTCTTCACAAAACACTCCTGAATTACTGCATTTATCAACTTTAAAGCAATTAAGTACAAAATAATGCAATAATTATATAAAAGTGGGCAAAACAGATGGGATAGATGATATAATAAAGTGACGTTATTTGATGTCATCAAATATCCCCCCACTTGAATCCTACTTGTCCTCAAGTAGACTTTAGAAAAGTTTTGAAAATGTATCCCAACCGAAGTTAAGGATTTTTCAGTTTAAGCATCGTTTTGTTCTAATCACCTGTACATAACCAAGCTCCTTACGAAATATGGAAATGAAAACACTCAAATCACTCAACTAATCTAGGGTGCAACATTTAATTGGTACGTTTAATTGCTCGATCGTGATTAGTTTTATATCATAAGCTTGGCAAGGATACACATCTCCACCACTAGAGCTAAGAAGGAACAAGTCAAAAGATAAATTGGGTTAAGAAGGCTTAAGATTGATCATTCAACAGTCTTTCACCATAAGTACCACACCAACAAGGCAGCTGAACCACACATACATGGCCGTAACGACAAAATAGACATGTATGATTCAATCGCATCCCTGTTAATGTTTAACCAGCGATTAGGATGGAGAACGATATAGGGTAGGAAGCTTCTAACTTTCACCGAAAGTTGTCATCCAACAAGGCAGCTAAGTCACGCATACATAGCCATAACGACGGAATAGACATGCATGGCTCGTACACATCCTCGTTCGAGTAGATCTTAAGGTTAGTTGCTAGGAAAGGGAAGTAAATGGGTGTTAAATAAAATTCAAAAAACAAATAGATTAAAGCCAACAAATAAGGTACGGTTGCTAGTAACTTTCCCTGATCGTTCCATGATAAAGACTCGAACATATAGACAAACGCCTCGATCATAGACATGACAAAGACAACCTAATTTGGCGTTCCCATAACGGTCAACTTCCCTTACATCCCGCTCTTTACATACTTTATAGACTAAGTGGTGATATCAGCCACTTTTTACAAGACTTTACATTATTGATTTTTGTGACGTATCAACGAATAATCGAATCTTCCAAATAATTCCTTCGGTATAAACTTTTTTTGAACCGACTATTTTTCTTCCTTCTCTTTTTTGCTGCTTTTTTCCATTTTTTTGCAATACATCATAAATTTTGGTGTAATTTTACCGTCTTCACTATCATAATTCATCCGGATATTTTTTTTCATGTAACACTTCTTCTTCGGACATGATTCATAATCGCGAAAGTAGTAAAACACACGAGCTACATATTTTTCCCATTGCATTGTGCAATTTCCTGACCATTACAGAGATAGAAAAATTTCACTTTAACACAGGAAATACAAAACTTTACACGAAAGCAACTAGCAACTTTAATAAGAATAGGCTTAATCTACATGGTAGGCTAAGGTGTAAAGGTGTAACAAAACATATAATATTTGGTGTGAAAAAGATAAGGATGGCTCAACAGGTTGTTCTAGGGAATCTTACTCTAAAAGTGAGAGTAAACAAAGGGTTACACAGGGTTTAACTAACCAGTGTAGTTAGTTAATTTTACGACTTGTAGGCTATTTGGTTTAATCCTAGAAATTTATCAGTTGAGCATGTTCCTCCATCTAAGTCCATAGTACTCATCATTGTGGCGTCGAGTGATATACCAGCCAAATTCTAAAGTCCACTACATCACCGGCTTACTCATATTTTTTTGTGGAATTTTTAGTAAGCATTCAGAAACGGAATAGGCTTAATTCTTACAATATGCATCAAGGGTTATAGTGCGCTAGGTAATGAAACTAGTAATTTTTACAAAAGTCATGCTAATTTTTTTTAAATTTGGCTTATTTTAAAGCAT
>BQNB010073961.1:0-31950 GCA_026074375.1 Tanacetum coccineum
AAACCGAATAACCGAAACCTAAAAAACCAAAACCGATTGAAAAACTGATGGTTCGGTTTTCGGATTTTGAAAAAACCAAAAGTTTTTGGTTCGGCTTGGTTTTAGCGTTAAAAAAAACCAATATAAACCGAACAGATCTTTATAAACATGGGGTTAAAAATAATTTTTGATCGAAGATAAGAGACGATGAATATGCTCCTCTAGATTAACTATATCATGTTGAGTAACAACTCTTTGTTTCATATACTTTTTTAACATGTCATTTAAGACACATAATAAGTTCTCTTCTAGAAGTTTTTTGCGTTCATTAGGTTTTTATCGTTGTTATTATGTTGTTTTATAACACATAAACAGTTTTTTTATAATTTTATATAGTCATTCGGTTCTTATTATCATTGTTTTGTTTTTTGTTTTTCATGTTTGGATTGTTTCTTTAATGCTTTGAAGGTGTTGGTTTATGGTATATTTCAAATCGACTTTATAAAATCAAAGCTCGATAAATCGTATAGAAACCGAAAAAACCAAAAAACCAAACCGACACAAAACCAAAACCGAATAGTTTCTAAAAATCAAAAACCAAAAATTTTCAGTTCAATTTCGGTTTTATTCAAAAACCGAACAAAACCGAACCATACTCACCAGTCACCGACTCACCCGTACTAAAAACTAGAGATGCAAACCGGAACCGGTTTTTTTAAAAACCGGTCCAAAAAACCGGAACCGGTTTAAAAAAAACGGTTTTTATTTAACCGAACCGGTTAGACCGGTTTTCGGGTTTAATAAGCGACCGGTTTTTTACCGGTTCTAAACCCGGTTTTATCCGGTTTTTTAAAATAACCGGTTTTTTATTTTTTTATTTTTTTTATATCCGTTATAAAAAAAACCGGTTTTAACCGGTTAAAAAAACCGATCAACTAGCCGTTATAAAAAAACCCGGTTTTAACCGGTTTAAAAAAAAAACCAAACGGTCATATAGCCGTTTTATATACGTTTTTTTTTGTTTTTTTGTGTTTTTTTGATGATTTTAAGCCATGGATTGGTAGTATAAATACATGTAATGAGTTGGGGTTGAAAACACATCAAAAACACTCACTAATCTCTCTTTAATCTCTCTAATTTCTCTAATCCCTCTATAATGGAAAACTCACAATCACAACAAGCTTCCACTAATCCCTCCGTTTCTACTAGCCATGTACGAAAAGTTTACACAAATGATGATGTTGTGCAAATTAGACCAACTACGAGAAAAGGAGATGTTTGGTCTAATTACGATTTGTGTGTTATGATTGATGGGGTGGAAAAGGCGCGTTGCAAGAAATGTTCGAAATTTTATAACCCCACGTCTAACACTACACTAAGGACTCATAAGAGCGGTTGTAGTGCGGTTAGCCAAAATGATACGTCACAAGGTACTATTGGTGCGGATGGTCAAGTTTTTATATTTGATAATGATGCGGTTCGACTTGATTTTACGAAGTTTGTCATTCAACAAGCGCTTCCATTCAACCACTTCGACAACGTCAAGCTTACGGAGATCATCAAAAGGAGGCTACAACCGCGGTATCAACATGTAAGTCGTACTACTCTTAGAAGTGATGCTTTTAAATTATGGGAAACGGCTAAAAAAGATATTATTGATGGTTTTCGTGATTATAAATATGGTGTTTCTATAACTACGGATACTTGGACCGCACCACATGGTACGGCAAATTCTTATTTAGCCGTTACGGCTCATTGGTTTAATCCCGAATCTTGGTTATTAATGAAACGGACAATTGCTTTTAAACTATTTGGTTATCCTCATACGGGATCTAATTTAAGAAAAATTTTACATGACACTTTAATTGAATATAATTTAGATGATAAAGTTTTTACGATTTCACTAGATAATGCATCCAATAATACTAGAGCTATGGATTTGTTAAAATTACGTATAAAACCCGTTTTAGATGGTCTTTTTTTTCATTCCCGTTGTGTTGCTCATGTTATAAATTTATCCGTGCAAGCGGCATTAAAAATATGTGATAGTTTAAGGATGAAATTTAGGGGTTTATTAGTAACTATATATAGTTCGAGTAACGAACGACAAATGAACTATAGACGTTTTCGTAAACAATGTGGTGAAGAACCCCTAGGACCTTGCTATGATAATAATACTAGGTGGAATTCTACTTGCATGATGTTTGAAAATATATTACGACAACGTGAGACTTTAAACGCTTTTAATGAAACACTTGTTAATAGAAATAAGTCCGTTTCGATAAGCGACCAAGATTGGGATTTACTAAATGATTTAACTATTTTTTTACAAGTTTTTAAAGTGGCAACAACTATATTATCGGGTGTTTATTACCCAACTAGCTCATTAGTTTTAAATCAAATTTATGCTATGACGGAAAAATTAGACGAATTAAAAACCTCACCTAGTCAAATGTTTAGAAGAATGGTTAAAGTTATAAAAAAGAAATTTGTAAAATATTTTGCTAATTTACCTTTGGTTTTTACTTGTTCCGCCGCACTTAATCCATGTTTAAATGTTGGAGGCGTAGAACTTTTAATAACAAGAATAATGAACAATTTAGACTTATCCTTTGGGTTAGACGCTGACAACCCCGACCCCAACTATATAAACTCCCAAATTTTTATATTTAACGATAACTTTAAAAAATTATTTGGAATTTATGCAACAAAATATGGTCAAATACAAAACCCAATTGTTGATCAAATGCGGGCCGGATCGTCCCGAATGGCAAGTGACATTAATATAAACCTTTATAATAGTTTATTTGAAGACGCTACAAAGCGTCAACGAACATCGGCCCCAACAAGCGAGTTGGGACAATATATGGCTACAAACTTTTTAATAACTTTAAGGCCCGAAGAGTTTACAAACTTTGACATTTTGGCTTGGTGGAAAGAAAGGGAAATCCAATTTCCAATTTTATCCGCTATGGCTCGTGACTTATTAACTATCCAAGCTTCGACAGTAGCTTTCGAATCGGCCTTTTCTATTAGCGGTAGAATTATATCGGAAAGAAAGTCAAGACTAACCCCCGAATACCGAATTAGATGAAGGTGAGTTTGAAGACTTAGATATTGAACACGTAGATGTAGAAGATTTTTTGGAAGATTTAATGGATTGAGTATAACGGGTGATGGCAATGCCGAAGCTCGACATACTTGAGTACACTAATATGTTTTCGGGTGATGGCCATGCCGAAGCTCGAAATGTATTAATATTTATATATTTTTAGTTGTATAATTGTATTGTTTAAATAAAAGTTATAGTTGTATTTTTTTAGTATGTTTCCGGTGTATTGTTTAATTAAATGTATGATAATTAACAAGTTTATTAAATAAATGTTCGAAGTTTTAAATTCCGAAAAAAACCGAACCGGTATAAAAACTAATTCCAAACATTTATAACCGAAAAAACCGATTTCGAAAAAACCGAAAAAACCGAAACCAGTTATTAGAAAAACCGGTTTTAACCGATTTTTTTGCATCTCTAGTCGAGTTAGTTCAAACTTAAAGCAAATACAAAGCAAAGTTGGCCCAAATTAAATCCAGCTTATCTATTTTTCAGCCCAATTATATTGGACCTAGTTTTGATGGTATAATTTTGCAAGAGCGCCAACCTGTAATGGATAATTTGGTCTAGTTATATCTTATATGTCTATAAGTACATCTAAAACACAAACCACCAAAACAAAATGAATAAGTGATACTCGTTAGTGTGGTTGTGGATTGAGACAGTAGTGCATTTTTTTAAATGGAACTACGTGTATCTCGTGTGTTGGCATTGCAGGATCATTCAAGATTTTCGTGCTCAAGGTGCATACTCGTACATTTCAAGTCGAGTTATATGTAGTTGTTTCAATGCTTCTAGTAGTTCATAGAATGGTTCAATAAATGGTTCAAGTATGTTACCTAACTCAAACCAATGCAATCTCTATTTGGATCAGTTTAAGATCCGTTTTTTCACAGAAAAATATATGTATTGTGCGTGTTCTATTTTTATGGTATTTTGGCTTTATGTTGCTGTGTCTTTTGATGCCTACATGATCAATATGAGCCTCACCGCTTTTTACGGTACATTTCCACATTAGACATATTAGATTGTATTCATTTAATCACGTGACAACACTTTCAATTACGAGCAATAAGTTCATGTAAAACGCGAGGTCAAAAAGTCAAATTTGGTCAAAAGTCAACAATCAAGTCAATCAGTCAAAGTCCAAGCATTCTCGTATGATTTTAACAGCATTATCGAATGATTTTGAAACATTATCGCATGATTTTGTTTAACATACTCGTATGTTTAATCAAGCCATTTTTGCATGATTTTTCTTTGCATTCTCGTAAGTTTTTAACAAAACATTCTAACAAAACATTCTTGCATGAATTTTCAATCATTCTCGCAAGTCATTTTTTCTTGTTTACACCCATCATATTCGCATGACTTTGCGCATCATTTTAGCATGTTTTTCAAGCCATTCTCCCATGATTGTTCCAAGGTATTCTCGCAAAATTTACCACAACACAAACATGTTTGATTTGAAACTTAAAGATTATCAATTTACAATTTTTAAGCACAAACTAACTTAATTATAATCCTTAATCATCAAACACAATCAACTTGGCAATTTATGCTTTGTAAAATGCATGAACACGCACATGAATCTCAAACAACCTATTTGATTTTGTTAACAACATTCTAACCGAAACATTTTGAGGCACAAACAAACTCATATCAAACATTTAAACCACAAACCAAACACTTAGCAATGTTTCCTAATGTTTTCGCAACATACTCGCAAGCCTGAATCACCGCTTACACTCGTTTTGTTATCCATGAATCAAACAATGCTTCATGAGGCACAAACAAGCATATTACAACAATTCAAAACAAGAAGAAACTCACAAACACATATTCATACAACTTTAGGTATCAAAAATATGATTTAGCACACTTAAAAACTTGTTTTTTAGTTTTCTATTTATAAGGTCTGGAAAAAGATTGATACGGCGTATCGAAAGTCTTCGATGCGGCGTATTGGGGGTTTCTTGAAGTAAGGACCACGTTCGATATCTTCTAGAATCTTCACATTCTATAACTTGAATACGGCGTATAGGATCTCCTAGATACGGCGTATTGATCTTGTTTCCTTCGTGGTCTTTAGTGAAGTGCAGGCACAGATACGCGTATATATTCCTTATGGATACGGCTTATTGGATGGTCAGAATCAGTTTTCTACATAATTTTCCTTCGTTAAGCTTTAGAATCCTGCCTTTTATGTTTAAACAATTACCAAGTACTCATTAAATACTGTAATTCTCAAATACAAACGATAAGTAACAATTACTTGCAATAAGTAATACAAATAAGTAAATTACGATGGTATAAATGATGCTAAAAAAATGTGCCGTTATTTGATGTCATCAAATAACCCTCCCCTATGAATCCTACTTGTTCCTCAAGTAGCCTTAGAATTTATGAAAATGATCCCAAAGGAATTTTTTTCCTGTTTAAAGACATTTATTTGATCTATTACAAGTCACACCAACACCACACGAATAGGAAGATGAAAAACACTCAAATCACTCAACTAATCTATGTGGTAACATGTAACTAATTCGCTCAATTTCTCGGTCGTGATGAGTATTCTATCATAAGCTTTGGTAAAGGATACATATCTCACCACTAGGCAAAGGAGTAACAAGTTTATAAAGGTATAAATGGGTTTTTATAATAAGAGGCTAGGTTGAACATGCTAGCAATCTTTCCACCAAAAGTACACACAACAAGGCATCTGAAGCACACCAACATGGCCGGGATATAAAATGACGAATAGAACCCATCAAAATGTTGTCGACACCACATCCTCCGTTTGAGTTTTAACCAAGGGTTAGGATGAAGAATGATATAGGGTAGAGATCTTTTAACTTTCACTAATAGTAATAAACCAACAAGCAGCTGAGACATGCATACATGGCCGTAACGACGGAATAGACATGCATGCTCGTACAAATCCTCATTCGCGTAAAACCCATGGTTAATGATTAGGATAGGGAAATAAATTATTGTTAAATAAAAATTACGAAACAAATAGATTAAGTCTAAGATACAAGTTGCTAGACACTTTTTCTCGACCGTTACCATGATAAAGACACAACTATTTACAAACGTCTTGATCATAGATAAAAAACAACAACCTAAGTTGGCGTTCCCATAACGGTCAACTTCCCAATCATCCCATACTTTACATACTTTACAAGAAAAGTGGCGATATCTTCCACTTTGATCAAGAAATCTAGCTCTCATAGCACGAACTTCACTTGCATTTGCCTCATTCTGCTTAAGTTATGCATACAATTGATCAAAACTAACGTCATGCAAATTCCTAGCTTGCTTAACCCCTGTTACAAATCTACTCCATTATGGCTGAAGGTGGTTAACAAACTTGGTGTTGACCTGAAGCTTAGTCATGTTAAGTCCAATGATATTTAAATCATTCATCAGTTTTTCAAATCTCATATAATACGATTGAATCGTCTCTCCTTTTTCTGATGTGAAACTATCAAATTCATCTGCTAACTTGGATTCTATTTCTTGTTTTATTAGCTGTGTCCCTTGCATTAACTCTTTCACCCTATACCATATGTCATAGGCCTTAGTCTTGTGATTCAGAAGATGTAGATGTCATTGGGTAAACCGTGAAGAATAATGTTTGCAGCTTTAATGTCACATTCCTTTCTGATCTTTTCTTCAGGAGTCAAATCATCCAAAGTCTGCATTCGCGTTTCTGCTTCCCTTCCTGTCAAGTTGCAAAAATCGCTAGGCGCTAGCTAGGCGGTCAGGTACCGCCTAGTGATAAATCGTTTAGGCGGGGATTTTTCCAATTTAGCCGATTTCTATCATTAATCGAGTTGGCCGATTTAGCCAATTTTTGTCCGATTTGGCCTATTTATGTCGGATTTGGCTGATTTTTATCCGATTAAAATTGGTATGTTGACCGATTTTTGACCAAACCGATAAATAAGGCGATTAGTGAAAATCAAGGCGGTTAATCCCCGCCTAGCACCTAGGCGCCGATTAATCGGCCGCCTAGACCGATTTTTGCAACACTACTTCCAGTTTTTGCATTAGATGGGATAGTGATCATTTCGATCTGAAATGGGCCTGAGAAAATTTAGTCTAGCAACATCTCTCCATGTTCTTTCCACTCGATATATAACAACATACAACTCTGCCATGTATCATATCCGCCTTTCTCAAGCATAGGTGGTCGGTTTTCAGCTCTTGCAATAAGAACATTTTTAGCTAGTGTTGACATGATAAATCAATGTTTTGATTATTGTGTGAAATGATATTTAGGATCAATTCGATGATTAGGAAGTGTTGTGTTGTTTTGTAATGATGTTGGTGAAGTGCTTAAATGATTTCGTGTTTTAAATAAGGTGAATAATGTTATTAGAATCCAAACTCGCAAGATTATGACTGAACTCGCAGGATACTGATTCTCGCAGGATTCTAATTCTCACGGGATTCCAATTCTCGCAAGATATCAATTCTCGCAAGATTCTAATTCTCGCTGGAATTCTGTCACGATTTCAATTCTTGCAGAATAATGATTCTTGCACAATTCCAAACTCGTTAGATTAGGGTATTGATTTTCCCAGGATTCTAATTCTCGGGGGATTTCTGCACCCAAATTTGCAAGTTTTTGAAAAAAAATTAAAACACGAAAAAAATTCATTTAAAACATTCCTTTTAACGTTTTTAATTCGTTTCTTTTGCAAATCTAGATTTTATCTTACTATATCTTTGATAAAAATCCAAACATTATGGTTTTTAAACACAGAAACATGATTTTCTATATATTCCGTGGCCTAGACTCGCTAGAAACATGATCTTTCAAAAAATTTGAACACAAATCACCACTAAATCATCTCATGGCTCTTGATACTAATTGTAGGAAATCAAAGAATCAATATCCGAGGGTCGGAGAGACTTAAATCTGGAGATAATCATCTTAGAGAGAGAAAATGTAGAAAGAGAAAGTAAATGTGTAAACGAATAATGAAGTGAAAAGTTTACAAGAGTCTCACCCCTCTATGAAAGCCATAGAGGGGTATTTATAGCCCATACACCTCGTAAGTATACAATATATCCTATTCTAGTTCCTGCGTACGGTGCTATGGTAATTCCGTAAATACCGACACATAATTGAATTCCTAACATGTACACAAGTCATCTGAAGAAAATTTTGAAGAGCGACATGTTTTGAAACAAATTTCAAAATCATTTGGTTTATGAACTCTCGCTCAATATACATTTACACTTCCATATCATTGTTGAATAACATTTCTAGAAGCATAAAGGCAATCAGATTTTAACGAGAGACATGTCATGGGAAGATTCTTTTTGGTATTTTTCATACTCTAATTTTGTATTTTCTTTTTAAGATTGTTTTTGAAATGTTTTCAAATGATTCTTTTTGGTATGTTGACCGATTTTTGACCAAACCGATTAAGAAGGCCGATTAGTAAAAATCCGAACGGTTAATCCCCGCCTAGTGCCTAGGCGCCGGATTAATCGTCTGCCTTGGTCGATTTTTGCAACACTGATATTTTATATTTTGTGTGCTTATACGTTGTTGTATGAAAATAAAAAAATAGTTTGTGCAAACCATCTTTGAAGTCGGGACATACATAATTGCATAATTCATTTAATAGACTAGACGATTATTTACGCATAACAACGATTTATAGTAGAATTAATCTGTTTGTATAACTTTTCTTATGTATATATGGGTGTGGAGTAAGTGATAATGTTGAAAGTTACTAGTTTGTAGGAAACTAGAAGGGGGGGTTGAATAGTTTACCGGTTAATTATTGTTTTTAAATCTTTACTTAAAAATGTTTGATTCGAGTATTTGTCTAATCATAATTCTACAATATGATTCACAAATAAATATCTATTGTAATGAACAAAGTAGCAATGATAATAAAGAGATAAAGAAAGTAACGGATCAACCAAGACACCAAGATTTAAGTGGTTCGGCAACGATGCACTATTCGTTTCCTTCTCCATCTCCCGGAGTACTAACACTCGTGAATTTCACTATGTTACAAGCTCCCTTTTAGACGGAGAAAACCCGTTTACACGTCGCTTACTTTCATTTTCTGACACTACAGATAGTTGGTCGAGTCATAAATTTTTAAGCTAGAACCAATCTATGATTCCCAAGTCTTTATACATCAAAGATATTATACCTTGGATTGACACACAATCCAAATCACACCAATACACAATTTACACTATTGGATCTACACACAATCTAATTTACACAACAACACTAAGTAAATGTAATGAATATATGTGATCTTGAGGAGGAAGAGAAAGATCACTTGACAACAAATCATATGTAGAAGAATACGATTGTTCTTCTCTTGCACTTGATTAGAGGAAGAAGGGAGGAAGAAAGAATTAATCACTTGAAACAAGATCAAGGTATGTTAGTGATCAAGATATGCAGTTTTAGAAAAGAATTAAGAAGAGGAGGAAAAAACATATCTGAAAAAATTCATGGGCATGAGGTTTGTTTTTCAGATTTTTTTTTTTTTTTTTTTTTTTGGGTGGCCCATTATTTATAGGGAAATAAAATATAGAGTTGTGACGGCGGTCCCGGAGGTCCTTATATTTAAGGGGGGGGGGCCGCGGCCTATAAGGGGGCGTCGTTGACTACGCTCCTTTTTGGTCTTTTTGTGGTGAAAGTTGTATTCTGATTTTGAACCTTCAGTTTTTGGGGGGAAAATTGAAATTCAAATTTTATGTTTTTAATAAAAATCATTTCTTTTATGGAATAAAATATTTTGTTTTTATATTTTATAAAAACAATTTTTGTAAAAATGTAAGGTTTAAGGAAGAATATTGATTTTCTATGATCACTTATAATGTTTAATGATTTGTTTATCGATTACCTTATGTGATTAATCTTAGAAAATGGATTTTACGATTAGTATTTTATTAACGTTATTTTTATTCGCCTAAAGGTTTCACATTTTGTCAATTTCAAATCAGATCGTGAGGTACGAAATAATATAAATACTAGCACGGGTTTTGTGGTGACTAAAACCAATTCAAGACACTTAAACACATGCAAGCAAATTAACAGAAGATAAAAGAGTGGTTGAGCCTGTAGGAAACTAGAAGGGGGGGGGGGGGTGAATCCCCATTTTTGTCGAATCCAAAAGGTTGATCGTCGATTTGTAGTAGGGGGAAAGAAATTGACGATTAAAGACTCCCCCTTGATGTATGCTCCCCCTTGTTCGGGGCACCAAGGGATCGATCTTACGACTAATAGTTTGCTACAAAACAAGGTTAGAGACACAAGTGCAAACCAACATAGCAAGACAAATATCTCATCATTATAATCTACACATTTAGAAACTTATAAATAAAGTTCATTTAAATTCATAAAGAAATCATATATAGTCACAAGGACAACATATATGATGATACAAGCATGAGATAATCATAACTAAAACACAACATATTAAAGCATCTAAGAAACCATAGGTGAACATAAGTCTAAAAGTACATTAATCCTAGAAGATTCATGAGTTATAGATAAGACTAGTAAATGATTCTTGGAGACGGAGGTTTGGTTTTATAAAGACCTCTACTTGGAACACTTACCGACAAATGATCAAGAGACCACATTTCGGTGTTAGAGGCTTGACCTTTGAATGGGATTTTTAAAATTTGACCAAATTCCTCAAGAGTGAGGGAGAATGACTTATTTTGAATTACGAAGTTGACAATGAATTGACCCTCAGGATTGTAGTCAAAAGTGAGTTGACAGTAGAACTCAAGAACAAAGCGAGGTATAATTTGTTCGTTAATATCTAACAAACAATCAAACCCGATTGACTCAAACTTAGCACGAGTATGACTTATATTTTCGAGGTTTGGACTTACAACTCTCCCCTTATGGGAGTATCATTTTTCAAGATTAGCAATTGTGTTTCGTAAAGGTTGATTAAACTCATTTGATATTAGGGGTACGTAGTTTCGTATCTTTTGATGATCAAGACTGGTAGCTCAAGGCATTGTTACCTAGAAAGATATAAGAAGATCATATTTTAATTTCTTATACATGTATTGAGGTTTTGAGTTTGTGCCTAGTATGTGCCTATATGCAACAAATGTGGAGTAACGATTAACTCGACCTAAATATAAAATTCTAAGAGTTAACCCAAACGCTCCTTAGTTTGATTTTGCTTAACCAAACAAGTCGAAAAATACATATGAATTATGTATCTTGAAATTTATTCATGAGATCATTATGCATGTGTTTAAAAACGTTTTTGAATTAGATTAACAATGCATAACAACAGTTTTATTGTGTTCCTAACGTGAGTGATTTGTAAGATGAAATTGGGGTTTTGGTTTAAAAATAATTTTTTGACAAACTTCATCAATGTATGCAAATCCTATATCTATAGGAAGCATATTAGTTATATATTGTATCCTAGTGGTTTTAATTGAATAAAATTGAAAGAAAAATGGAAAATACCCAATTTTAATTTTTGGTGTTCATCATGAACCCTAGACTCAAATCAAAAGAAAATAAGTGGAATGACTTACAATTAATGATCTTTGAGATGTTAGGAATGATTATTGATGTTGATTTGATCTTCAATTGAAGTTTTAATGATTGATTTTTGAGATTTGGTAGGTTTGTGTTCGTGGTCGTCAATGGCAGCAAGAAAGGGGGTGTTTGTTTTCAGTTTGGAAATTTTTTGTTTAAGTGTTATTATTTCTGTCTTTCTAGTGGCGGTCCCTTATCTTTTTGGCGGTCCCAAATATATTAGGAGGCCGCCTATATGGGGCCGCCCTCAGTGAGGGTTTTTGAACTTGATTTTTACATAAGTTTTGCGAAGAGGAGTGACATTTTAAATTGCATTTCATGAATTAAACATGCTTAAAGTACTTCGGATGAAGTATTTAAGTTGTCACGACACGGAATGGAACACGGACTAGAATTGAGACAGAAGAATGAGAAAGATTCTTAATATGATTTATGGAATGTGTTCTATCATTCCTAAACCAAGGAGTAGATAGTTAAACGATTCACGTTTAAGGGGTTTAGTAAGAATGTCGGTGATGTTGTCGACGGAAGGCACTTTTTCGATTGAGATATGTCCTTTCTGGACATTATTACGAAGAAAGTGGTGACGTATTTCGATGTGTTTGGTACGAGATGTTGCACCGGGTTTTTGCTAAGGTCAATCGCGCCCTTGTTGTCGCACATGATGGGAACGTTATGAAGTCGTACATCATAGTTGATGAGAGCTTGTTTCATCCATAGTGCTTGTTGACATGCCTTTCCGGCGCTTACGTATTCGGCTTCGGTAGTGGATATAACAAGAGTGGTTTGTTTCTTCGAGAACCAAGATGTCAAACAACATCCCACGAACGTACAAATACCGCTAGTGCTTTTTTGATCCACATAATCTCCCGCATGATCAGAGTCGGCATATACTACGGTTTCTATGCCGGTCCACCATAATCCTAAGTCCGTAGTGCCTTTAATGTATCAGAAGATACGCTTAACCACTTCAAGATGAGAGGTTTTGGGAGCCTCTTGGAAGCGGGCACAAAGGCAGACACTAAACATGATATCGGGCCTTACTTGCTTTAGGTAGAATAGCACGACCTATCATGCATCGTTACTTGGTACTATAGACCGAACTCACATCTTCATCTTTTGTGAGTTTAGTATCGGAGGACATGGGAATTTTCATTGGTTTAGAATCTTCTAGACCAAATTTCTTAAGCATTTTTTAATATAATTGATTAAAGAATATACCGTCTTCCATTTGTTTAATTTGTAATCCAATGAAGAATTTCAAGTTCCACCACTTTCATGCTCATCATCGAACTCGTCATGCATGATTTTGGGCAAATTTCATCACACATGTCTTGACAAGTCAAAAACCGAATTATAATGTCATCGGAATTATTTGTAACAATGATTGAGATTTGGACTTTTCTTCTTAGTAAAAAGAGTGTTATCTACCATTCCTATTTTATATTCATGTTTAATAAGAAAAGCTTTTAATCTATCATACTAAGCTTTGAGTGCTTGTTTAAGACCATATAAAGCTTTCTTTAATTTATAAACATTGAAACACCCCCAAATTGGGTCGCAGCGGAATAAGGGTCCGGGGCGTGTTACTTCATAGATTAATAACACAAGATGTATATAGAACGACCAAAAACTCGTTTAAAACTGATACTTGGAATTAAACAAAGTATTTGTTACATAAGCCGAAGCTTCATTAGTCCACTTGTTCAAATTACAAAGTTTTCTAGCCCATACTGTTATACAAAATGTAATGTGACAAAATCTTTAATGCATTGATATCAACTCAAAAACCACAACTGTTTCCCTTGCACCTGTGTGCTTACTGATTCCTCTGAAAACATTGGCTTTAAAACAATCCAACAATAATGTTGGTGAATCATAGGTTTGTAATCGTATATTGTAGGATCTTAAGATTCCCAAGTGTTTGATTATGCAACAGTTTGCAGACATCTTATAAATGTATATTACGCTTGCCCTAAGTCATGACACTGAAGCTCGACATAAATGAATACCATATAAATGGCCTACATTGCCCGTGATGATGTTCTAACCCGCAACATCCTATGTTCGACATGGTATACGTTCGTTTGCCCAGTGATAGCTAATCACCCGAACGGGGATGTCAATCCCAATAGATCTATTCATAACATTCACGCTAACAATCCAGTAACTGACAGTTCATGATAATGGGCTCACCTAGGGTTATCGCTACTTAGGCAACACGTAATCATAATATAAAACTTAACCACTTGTGTCCAATTATAAAACATTGCATGCTTCTCACCCCAAAAACTTGTAAAACAAATCATGTAAAACGTGGGGTTATGAACTCACCTTGAGTGAGCGAATATCAAGTGTATCACAAATAATGCGTCACGCAAATCGTCAGATGCAACCTATTTAATTTAGTCGTATAAGTACTAACACATTGTGTAACTACTACCATTTTATACATTCTATATAGCTAATCACCATCTAATTGTTTTGGTAAAATTGTGTTTTAATAAGTTAAAACGTTTATAATTTTCGTTGTAGTAAAACTGGCGTAACTTTCGCGTTTTAAGCCTGATTTTGACGTTTCTTATGCCCACGCTTTCGTATTAGGATGAGTTATCATAATTTGACATTTTTATATTTTTAGTCCCCTAATGAACAGTACTTTTTACTGTTCACACCGGTTATAAAGTTATTTTTATAGTTTTAGTTATCGTAAAACCCGTAAACGTCGTATTTTATTCGTTATAGCTCCGTTTTTAGCGATTCTTTTGAGCACGTTCTCGTAATTGAAAGTTATATTTATTTATGAGGTTTACAAAAATAATTGTTTCTTTCATGAACAGTAACTTTTATAAAAATTGGTTTATAAAAGTATTTTTTATACATTTTAAGTATATAAACTCGCATAATTCATAACTTCTTCGTTTTTAATCGAAAAATTACGATTCTTATCATTTTAGAATCCTAGAAATGTGTATAATCTATTAAAAACATCAAACTTTCTGTTTTGTATAATTTTTATAAAAGTTATTTTATAAACCCGTTTAATTAACGTATAACTTGTAATTAGCGTATCTTTTTCGTTATTAATCCGTTTTTCGAGTTTCTTATCTTTTTGGAATCATCATGAGGTGTATTATCTTTATAAAATGTAAAACCCACTGTATGAAATTCGAATCCAAACAGCCCTTTGCATAGCTTTTATATATTTAAGTATATACTTTTATTTTATATACTTTTCAACTAATTATATTAATCTAAAAAAAAAAATGTCTTAACAAATCCTTTATATCATATGTCAATACATATATTAGTGTCCTAGGTCCATTGTTTGTCATTTGTCAAGTTAACAGGTCTTAATTCACTCTTTAATCAAAACTTATTAAAGAAACCCTAATTTAACAAGTTTTACATTATGAAACTTCTTATACATTAACCAAGTGTGTACAGAGTTTTTCACTTTCCATTATAACCTTATTTTAGTATTCATATAACATAAAAAAAGTCCATAAACAAGATTAATAAGTCATTTACAATACTTTTACTTGTAACATATTAAGAAACTTTAAAAACCCTAATCTTGCATTAACACTTTTTAAGCTTAACCAAGATTGTAAAACACTTATGTATCCATTTATAACCTCATAATATCACTCATATAACATGTGTATAAGTGTACAAATTAATGATAACAAGTAAAAACTCTTTTTACATGTTTAAAAGCCCTAAATGATGATTTAGCTATAATAAACATATCACTCATAAGAATGATAAAAGTAAAGACTAAGGGTTTTTAGATAACCTTATTTGTTGTATGATGATGAGAATATTTTATAAACCCTTGTTTAGACTTTAAACCAAGCTTGCCCACTTGAAAACCCTAGTTTTTTTAGAACAATCCCTAATCTTGCCAAAAACTTGCTTCAATATTCTTAACTTAAACCAACCTTGCAAACCACTTAGTTATCATAAGGAATGATGTATGAATGTGTGTATGGTCTTGTAAAATCAAATTATGGATTGTTTATAAGGGGTGTTGATGCCGTGGGTTTGTAAGGCAAAAGAGGAGAGAAAATTTTGATTTTTTGTTAAGTGTTGAAGTGTATGTTATCTTTCTTTAGGAGTGCAAGACTTATATGTATAAAAGCTAGTCAACAACACTATACAAGACAAGATGAGGGTTTTTAGGGAGCCATTGGTCAAAAGTATGGGAAGTATGGGAAGTATGGCTTCATTAAATGAGTAGAGATGTACATAAGACCATGTGGTGAATTTTTTGTGATATTTCTTAGTATACTTCCACCTATGTCTAGTTTTGTATGTATATATGTGATTTTATTTTGTAAATTTTGTGTATTGGGTATAAATGTAGGTATTTGTTGAAGCGTAGAAAAGTTTTGGTGGTTCCAGGTATGCCTAAATGTATTTTATTGCGAAACGTAATAAATTTACGCAACCAATAAAAATAAATTGAACAATGTTAATAATTTATTCCTTCAAAAATAATTACTTAACACTGGCTTATGTTAAACATTTATTTTTGATGCCCGTTTACATTGAACGATAATTTTTAGCTTACGCGATTTAACTTAACGATTACGATTTAAAGCAAACGCGTACAATACTAAAAATACATAGTTGCTTTATTGACGGCGTCCATGACTCTAAAATATAGGGTGTTATAATCTCCCCCCGTTAAGTGAGCCTTGTCCTCAAGGCTTAAGACGCGGCACTTGTTGACGGTGCGGTCTTTATGAACAGATGTGGGTATTTCTTCCGGAATTGATCCTCGCATTCCCACGTAAATTCAGGACCTCGCTTGGAGTTCCATCGAACCTTGACTAATGGAATGTGGCTTCGCTTCAATCGTTTAACTTCACGGTCCATGGATCTCAGAACCCAGGGTTCCTCAACAAACTGAAGATTGTCATCAAAAATGAAGTCCTCCAACGGAACGGGCTAATGTTGGTCGGCGGTAGGCAACTTTCAAATTGGATACATGAAATGTATTCTGAACCCTGCTTAACTCTTTTGGAAGCTCGAGCTTGTAAGCAACCTCTCCAACCTTTTCTAACACCTTGAAAGGTCCAACATACCTAGGGTTTAACTTCCCCCATTTGCCAAAACGTATAACCCCTTTTTAAGGCGAAACTTTAAGCATAACTTTATGTCGATCACGAGTGGCTTGCATCCTTTGCTTGATTTGGACGATTTTACGCTTCAGATCGGCGTAACTCTTCTGTCGATCACGAGTGGCTTGCATCCTTTGCTTGATTTGGACGATTTTCTCAGTCATCTCTTGAATTAGTTCTGGACTGAGGATTTGAGCTTCTCTAACTTCGGTCCAACAAACAGGTGAATAACACTTTCGACCATAAAGTGCTTCAATGGTGCGGGGCCTTGATGCTGGTGATAGCTATTGTTATAAGAGAACACTTGACTATGACAACATGGTTAAAACCAACCATTTCTAAATTCGATTGCACCCAAGCACGCAGCATATCCTCGAGAGTTGATAGGTCCCTCTTGCTTTGTTTATCCGTTTGTGGATGATATGCTGTACTCATTTCCAAGTGAGTTACCTAAAGCATTCTGAAGTGTTCTGAAATTTGATGCGAACCTCGGCGTCGCGATCACTAATGATGAAAACAGGTATCCATGTCTTCCTATAACAACTCTTTAGGTTACATTCTTGTAAAGTTTATCCAAAGATCAGTCTCTCACATCGGTACGAAGATTGCAGACTTAGTGAGTCGATCAACGATCACCCAAATAGTGTCATAGCCTTTCGATGACTTAGGAAGCTTCGTGACAAAATCCATAGTGATGTTGTCCCACTTCCATTCAGGTATCTTGGGTTGTACCAACAATCCTGATGGCCTTTTGATATTCAGGCCTTGACCTAGCACATGTCAAAAACACTTGCTAACATAGGTGGCGTGTTTGGCCTTTCATATTCGGCCACCAACATAGCTTCTTCATGTCTTGATACATTTTGTCAGAACCTGGATAAATAGACTATTTTTACTTGTGGGACTCGTGCAAATTCACAGTCCTCAAGTGGCCATAACATGGTAACCACCTCCTGCCATTGAAGCATAGAGTTTCATCCGTACGGGGTTCTAACTTTTCTGTTCTAAATTTCTCCAGATCCTTAGAATTTTCAAGCAACATACCTCCAACATCTTCGTTCTTGATGTTCTCTGGTTTTCGTACTTCAGTTTGAGCCATTTAGATTTGTTTTGGGAAGATCCAAGCCATAGTCATGATAAGGCTCGAACTCGTAATGGGTGATCTCTCTCCTTCCTGCTTAGTGCATCAGCAACAAGTTTGCCTTTCTGGGTGATAACGAATCTCTTAGTCGTAAATCACTGTGTAACTCAACCAACGATGTTGCCACTCATGTTCAACTCTTTCTGATTAAGAATGTGTTGTAGACTCTTATGATCAGTGAACACCATGCACTTGGTTCCATACAGGTAGTGCCTCCAAATCTTGAGAGCGAACACTACCGCTCCAAGCTTCAAGTCATGAGTCATATACTTCTTCTCATGAATCTTCAGTTGGCGTGATGCATAAGCAATAACTTTTTCTCTTTGCATTAACACAACGCCCAAACCCTTCTTTGAAGCATCGCAATATGCAATAAAATCTTTGCTTCCTTCAGGTAAGACCAGGATTGGTGCACTGCACAACTTCTGCTTCAACAGTTGAAAAGCTGCTTCTTGTTTATCACCCCACTCAAACTTGACCTTCTTCTGGGTGAGCTTGGTCATCGGTTTGGCGATCTTTGAAAACCCTTCAATGAATCTACGATAATACCCAGCAAGACCTAAAAATTGACGAATCTCTGTTGGTGACTTAGGAGATGCCCAATCTTTAATGGATTCGATCTTGGCAGGATCCACGTGAATGCCCTCACTATCAATCACGTGACCAAGGAACTGTACTTTGGGAATCCAAAATTCACACTTGGAAAATTTGGCATACAACTCCTCTTTCTTAAGCAATTCTAAGATTAGCTTAAGATGCTCTTCGTGTTCTTGCTTGTTCTTTGAATATATCAGAATATGTCAATAATGACATCACAAATTTATCCAAATACGGTTTGCACACCTGATTCATAAGTTCTTTGGAATACGGAGGTGCGTTTCCAAACCAAATGGCTAACTTTGTATTCATAATGTGCTGTAAAGGAGTCCTATAAGCGGTTTTCGGATGTCTCTCTTCTCGAACCTTAATTGGGTGATAACCCGACTTAGGTCGTTCTTCGTGTAGACACTCGCCCTTGAAGTTGATCAAATAAATCATCTATTTCTTGGGAGCGAATAAACGTTCTTCACCGTTAGTTTATTCAATTCCCGGTAATCAATGCACATTCAAAACACCATCCTTACTTCTTGACAAATAAGACCGGAGCTCCCCATGGTGAGGAACTAGGTCTTATAAAGCCTTTGTCAGATAGTTCTTTTAGTTGCTCCGACAACTCTTTCATTTCAGAAGGTGCTAATCGATAAGGTGCCCGTGCTACAGGTGCAGCACCAGGTACCAAATCAATTTGAAATTCCACATGTCGAGTCTAGGAAAGACCCGACAGTCATTCAGGAAAGGATGTCAAGAAATTTCTTGAAAAATTTTGGATACTTCCTCAATTAGTCAACTCTTCTCGACTTGTTTCAACCTCATATGTAGTGGTCATGTGCCCAAAAAGAATGACATCCTTGTAGCATGTATTCTTGTGTCTTTGGAGTAGAGAATACTGTGCAGACGAGTCCTCGTGGTCCTCGGTTGCTTCGTCACTCGGAACAATAAATGTCTTCATTTCCCATGGGATACGAAACGATCTTCTCGGCACAACAATGATTAGCTTTGTACTTGCCAACCTAATCCATTTCAATTATAGCATCAAACTACCAAGTTCTAGGGCTTTAATTTATGGTTGATATGGGTTGGTTTAGGAGATTTAATGTGCAACCTCCCTAAGGATTAGTGTTTAACCCAATTATTTCTCCCGTCAGCTAGTTCGTCATCATAAATAGTGATCATAAGGTAGATGGCGTGATATCCATTTGGGAACTAAATGCAGTAGACATAAAACTCCTATCGGCACCAATATCAAATAATATTTAAAGCACTAGCGGTTGTTGAGAAGGAACGTACCCGTCACGATATTGGAATTTGGGTTTGTCCCTGCATGTCCCACCACATACACTTTGGCTAGAGCCCTGTCATTACCAACTTGATTTCCACGGTTTTTGTTGTTCTTCAGCTTTGGGAATTCCACTTTGAATGTGTCCTTGAACTCCATACTGAAGCAGTACGTTTCCTGGCTGGACCATGCCCTCTAATTGTTTAGCATTGTTGGCATTTCCGCACTCTACAGTTCTCGTGCAAATATGGCCAACTTTGTTGCATTTATGGCTCATTTGGAGCACACGGACCGTTCGTGGTTGATAGTTGCATTTAGTGCAT
The DNA here is from genome assembly GCA_026074375.1 of Tanacetum coccineum. Classification (NCBI taxonomy): domain Eukaryota; kingdom Viridiplantae; phylum Streptophyta; class Magnoliopsida; order Asterales; family Asteraceae; genus Tanacetum; species Tanacetum coccineum. The sequence goes on from BQNB010073961.1 coordinate 20,130, forward strand.
AGGGGTTTAGATCCCATGTATGCTTTCTTTTCACTGTCCATGCAGTTATAGGGCCATGACAGTGTCTCTGTCTCTGTTCTGTTGTTGTTGCGCTTTGATTATATTTCTGGAGTGTTTTCGAACTTCCTTTTGGTTCTCAGATGTCTTTTAGCAATGGTGATAACTTTTTATCAATTGTTTAGTGGCCATTTCAACAGCTCTTGCATGGTTTTCGGCTTTGTTGCTACATAATTTCCCATGGATCATGTAGGGAAATCCGCGACGTACCTTTCAATCTTGTCAGACTCCTCAGGAAACATCCTAACACACAGTAGTGCTAGTTCCTGGAAACGTTGGTTGTACCCAATCACATCAGTACCCTTTACTTTCAAATTCCGTAATTCAGCCTCGAGCTTTTTCATCTCGTTCCTTGGACAATACTTGTCAGTCATTTTCTTTCTCGGATCGGCCTATGTCATTGCATATGCAACATCATGACTGACAGTCAAAACATGAGAATTCCACCATGTTAGAGCAGCTGCTAGAAGAGTACAAGTGGAAAACTTAATCTGATTTTTCACAAAGCAGTTGCTTATGCGGAAAACAGTCTCCATCCTTTCGAACCATTAAATTAATTCAACAACTCCCTCAGTGTCTTTGAAATATAGAGGTTTGCACTTCATAAAGTCTTGGTAAGTGCATTCTCGAACAATGCGTTTAGTCCTTCTGCCACCCGTTCCTGAAGTGTGGTTGTCATCGCCATTCCTGTTTGCATTATGTGCTGCTAAAGCGGCAGTGACACCTTGGTCAATCATTGCCTGAAGTTGGGCATTACTGACCGATGTGGTGGTGGTTGCTATTGGGGCTAGGGTTGTTGTGACCGGTGTTGACCTTGTGGCTCGTTTTGGTGCCATTTTCTTCAATCACAAGAAAATACAATACCCGTTTTCATAAAATCATAATCATGACATGACATATACATGATAAATAAAGTGAGTATATCCACAGTTTGAAAATATACAACTGAATTGTTATCAAATTGATATAAAAATCAAAATTCATCATAAACAAATTCGATTGACAGACGTGTCACAATACACATTCCATATATAAATTGGAAAAACATACATGAATGGTTCAGATACAAAATGATCATAACGATTAGGTTACAAAATAAACATAACAACCTAAAGCCTTACTAGCCGAGATTAAACCCGTAATACTTAGTAGGTTATATACAAAATGACTAGCCATAACATGATCTAATCTATGAAGTGCTACCAGCCTCCTCTGGCAGCTCTGGCTATGCAGGTCCTCCAGCGGGTCCCTGCTGTCCCTGTAGTACGGTAACCTGTCCCTGTAGTGCTGTCACCTATCCCTGTAGTATGGTCACCTGTCTCTGTAATGATTGCATCACTGTCAATGTCTGTATAAGCTGCTGCTGTCGGGTACGATCAGTTGTCCTTAACTCTCTCATCTCTGCAAATCTCCTATGGTCTGCCTTCAGCATCTCTAAAGTCACAGCCTGTCTCTTGCGATCAACAGCATGCAACTCTCTAATCTCTGATATCTGACCCAGTACGGTAGTGCGCAGTGACATAACCTCTCCGCGGGCAAGATCACTCGCATCCATCGATCGCCTCCAAGCCTCTCGGGACAATCTAGCCTCTGTCTCCATCTGATGACGTGTATATGCATGTGCTCGTCTGTCTCTAAACAACATATTGAGCCGACCAGCCAATAGCTGTCTCTGACTCTGCTCATCGTCTAACCTCGTATAAATCTCATCCGTGTCTCGCCTAACCCTAGTCTCAAATGTTGTCATATGTCGACCCAACTCCATGTCAGTACTAACTGGTGCCCCCTGCAGGGTCTCAACTATCTCATCCCACGAGTCGGTGATCCCATATCCAACCTCTCTCTCCGGATCACGCCTGATCTCCCTATCCATAGTAGCTACAAAGCCATAGTCTGCCCTAAGACCTCCAGCCGGTCTAGCAGCAGCAGCAGATGAGCTCTCTCCTACCTCATATCTAGGACCAAGAGTGATACCTAACCTCTTCCGAGGTGGTAAGGTAACCTCGAGTATGTCCTCCCTACGACTAGCAGAGGGTAGTAGCAATGGTGGTGATGAAGTAGGAACTGATATGGACAAGGGTGGTGGCATCCCTGATGATGGTGCATCTGATCTGGTGGGGGAGAGTATGAAGGGTGGTGGCAATAGTAGAGAATGGGAAGTAGATGCGGCCTCAGCTCTCAGCCGGATCATAGCAGCTCGATAGCCCAATGAACGAATGGGGCTAGGAGGTGGTGCTGGAGATAACACAGGTGAGGGTGGTGATAGTGGTAGTGATGGAGATGGTATTTGGGGAAGTGGTGAAGACCATGGGGAGAGCGGTGATGATGGTGGAGTAGATATAGCGAGAAGTCTGGCAACCTCTGCATCAGACCATACTGGTGTAGGTACTGGAGCTGGAATAGAAATCCTAGCTGTCACACGATATGCAGGGTGTGGTGGTGGTGTGGCCGCAGACTCATCAGTCTCGAACGGCTCTGTCTCCTCCGCAGATGGGGCCTGATCAGCAGCTGGTAAAGCAACAACTACAGAGTCGGCAGAAGCTGGGTGCTCCTCCTCCTCCTCATCCTCATCGCTTCCTATGTCTACATCATCATCATCAGCCTCTGATGGCTCCAACCTCAACGTCTCCGTCAACTCCTCCATCAGCAAATAGATAACAGGATCCTCTTCGGGGACCTCATCGCATCCGTCCCCCCACCGGGTCCGCCTCAGGATCGACTCCGGGACATAGTCAATGTGACTGAGCATGGGTGAAGGTAACATCCCACAGCATATGGCTGATCCTCAGCAACAATCTCATCATCAGCATGCTCTGGGCCTGGAACATAATCTAGCGAAGGTGGTGCCTGCTCTGGCTCCTTCGGCCAGGCACGTAATCTGGAATGGTAGGGCCCTGAAGAAGCGGCCCTCCAACGTATGGTCCTCTGGCATCCTAGGAAATCTCAAGGTACACGTGATGGCATCGCTCTCGGTGATCTTATGTCTGATAAACCCTCAAATGGGCTGGAAACCTCCGTGTATGTAACCCCCGATTCATCCGAATCTGACAATGCGAATCTGAAAATTCCAAAATATCTTTATATTAGTATTTAATTATAAGAACTACTTATCGCAATATATAAATTTATATCTAACAGTTATATCAATTATGAATGCATCTAGTCCAACCAACTAATGCAACAAGTAGTGTATGCATGAATGTATGCACATATGTAGCTCCCGTGTAAAACCGCTTGTATGGAAATTCAATGTTTTGAAAACTGTTATATCTAGCAAAAACATTGGACCTGGTTCTCTAAAACCTTGGCTCTGTACATTCTGTACCCCCCCAAATTGGGTGGCAGCGGAATAAGGCGGGGCGCGTTGGTTAGCCTTCTCGGAATCACTAACACAAGATGTATAATAAACGACCAAAAAGCCGTTGTAAAACTGATACATTGGATTTAACAAATGTTTGTTACAAATAGCCCGAAGCTTTAACTGGTTCATTGTTATTATTACAAAGATACTGATTCACAACACATGAGTTTCCCAAAACATAATGCAACCATATCTTTAGCATGACATCCCAAAACAAAATCACCAATGTATCCTTGGCACCTTATGCTTACTGATCTCCTGAAAAACATTGCTTTAAAACGTCAACAATAATGTTGGTGAATTCATAGGTTTGATAAATCATATATTGTAGGACCACAAGATTTCCCAAGTGTATGATAATGCAACAGATGCATACATCATATAAATGTAATTACGTTGCTCTAAGCTCATGACACTGAAGCTTGACATAAATGAATACCATATAAATGGCCTACATTGCCCGTGATGATGTTCTAACCCGCAACATCCTATGTTCGACATGGTATACGTTCGTTTGCCCAGTGATAGCTAATCACCCGAACGGGGATTCAATCCCAAAAAATCTAATCAAAACATTCGCGCTCACAATCCATAACTGACAGTTCAATAATAATGGGCTCAACTGAGGTAATCGCTACTTAAGAGCAAACACGTAATCATAATGTAAAACTTAACCACTTATGTCCAATTGTAAAACACTTCATGTTTCTCACCCCAAAAACTTATAAAACAAATCATGTAAAACATGGGGCTATGAACTCACCTTGAGTGAGCGTATGACAAATATATCATAGATAATGCGTCACGTAAACTGTCAGATGCAACCTATTTAATTTAAGCCGTTTAATACTAGCATGATGATGTAACATCTACCATATACAATTCTGCATAGCTACATCACCATCTAAGTTGTTTTGGTAAAATTGTGTCTAATAAGTTAAAAAAAACGTTTTAAAATTACTCTTAGTTAAAAACGACGTAACTTCGCGTTTCTAAGCCTGATTTGACGTTTCTTATGCCACACTGCTTTTCTGTATAAGGACGATTATCATATATTTGACATTTTCAAAATTTGGACCTACTGGGTGAACAGTAACTTTATCATAAAACCATAAATGTTTGTATTTTCTTCGTTATAGCTACTGTTTTTTATCGATTATTTCCGAGCACGCTTAGTAGATTGAAATTTCTATTGATATATTGAGGTTACAAAAATAAAGTTTCTGTCAGGAATAAGTACTTTTATAAAAAAGTTTTATAAAAGTTTTATTGTCGTAAGCTCAGCGAAAACATAACTCTTTCGTTATTAATTGAAAAAATTACAATTCTCTTATCCATACATTTTTTGAAATCCTAAAAATATGTTACAATATTGAAAAATATACTAAACTTTTCTGTTTTTTTTTTTTTTTTTAAAGAGTATTTTATAACTTGCTTTAAAAGTTTATGTTATAAAACAACCGTATTAACGTAAAATCGTATTTTTTATCGTAAACTTTTTCGTTATTAATCCGTTTTCGAGTTTCTACCTTTTCTGAATCGTCATAGGTGTACTAATATTTAATAAAATATCAAACCCACTGTCTTGGATTCGAAACCAAACATCCCTTTTGAAATCCATTTGTATACTTATTTATAGAAATGTTTATTTACTATGTAACCAAGTAACTTACCACAACCTTTTAAAGCTTTAATTTTACTATAATGTTACATATAATAATGTCCATAATTTTTCACATGGGTCCATATTAATCATTCCTTAATATCTCCTTTAAAATCAAAACTTATTATGTCACTTTTAATTACAAGTTTAAAAGAAAACCCTAATTTAACAAGTTTGTCCATAAACTTTTATACATGAACCAAGAGTGTACAAGTCTTATACTTCCATCATAACCTTATTTTAGCATCCATATAACATAAATAAAAGTCCATGAACAAGATTATCAAGTCATTTACCATACTTTTACTTGAAACTTATTAAGTGAACTTTTAAAACCCTAATTTGTATATATCCATATTTATGCTTAAACCAACATGGTACAAACACTCTAGTCATTTAACATGATATTACCAACAACATATCATATGTAAAAGTGTACAAATCCATGATTACATGTAAAAATTTATTTCACATGATTAAAAGCATCCTAATGGTGATTTTGCTATAAAGAACTAACATATGAATAAAAACTCATGAAATGAAAAGATAAAGGCTTTTAGATGACCAAGCGAGATGAAATGATGATGATGAGAAATATGTGTTTAAACCCTTGTTTAGAACTTTAAACCCATAGCTAGCAAGAATGAAAACCCTAGATTAGTTTGAAAAACCTAATCTTTCTTTCTTTGCTTCAATACTTGTAAATGGTTAACCAATACTTCAAAACACCTTGAGGTATCTTAGATATGATGTAGGTATGTATATAAATGTGGTAGAAAATTTTGTATGGATTATTTAAAGGGGTGGGTTTGAGCCGTGGGTATGTAAGGGTAAAAAGGGAGTGATTATTTGATTTTTACCTTAAGGAAATGGATATGTGTGTTAATACTTGCAATGTATAAGTCTTGTATATGTAAGACTAGTCAAGGAGACACCATGAGGGTCTTAAGGAGTCCTTGGTCTTGGTCTTTGGTCAAGGTTTGAAGAAATTGGATAGATGTTCCCTAATAGTTGAGGTTATCCCATGAAAACTAGGAGGGATGTTTTCTTATGATATTTTCTTGTATCCTTTGCTACAAATCCGGCCCTATAGAGATAAATATGATATATTTTTGTGATTTTTATGTATTGGGTATAAAAGTGTGTATTTGTTGAAGCGTAGAAAAGTTTTGGTGGTTCCGATGCCAAATTAAGTATTCCTGATGTGTACTCATCTTATTCACAAAGGAACTAAAGAAAACTTCTATTAACTAATTATTAACTAAAAAACCGCACAACTCCATTTATTAAACAATTATATATATAGGTGAAACAAGCTAATGGGAGAAAAAGCCACAATTAACACTTATGAGCCTTAAAGAAATCCAACTATTCTATGTTTAGCATCAAAACTTATACTCTACTCTATCATCTCTTGTTCTTCACAATTTAAAATTTCTAATAAAGAAACTCGTGAATACTTAGCCTAACGAATCAAGATCGACACTTTAACAAGTCACATAGACTGGCAACAATCTCAACTCTAATAAATCAAATTTTGCATATTTAAAATCAATTATGGGAACTTGCAAAGTCTCGACTTTTTAAAGCAAGACTAGCGTTTTATAGCTCCTAGTATAAAAGATTAGCAAAATCAATCTATTTTCAGTTAAGGAGAAAGCTAAGATATAAAACCGGTCAGGTCAAAATTTACTTTTCATTCTCACCATCGAAAAACCTATATTCGTGTCAACTATTTTTTTTATATGAACAATAAACTAAATATTAAGACTTAAAAATTTAAAATTTTGGCCAAAACGGGGTTGCGAGGGACACATCAAGGCACAGGTAAGATCACATTTCGATAGAAATCCCCCCCACACTTAGAATGGAACATTGGCCTCAATGTTCAAAAATGTCGGGTTTTACCCCCACACTTAGGAATGAAAAAGGCAAATGCAAAAAATTCTAAGTGTGAAAAGGGAAACACAATATATATACATGATCAGGATTAAAAATTCCATAATAAGCAAAAGATCGAAAACCAAATGATTGGAGGATTTAAATCAAGCACGGGTCTTCATGATCTTGAGGAATCCTGCAAAAACAAAACCACATACCATAGAAAGAAGCACGCCCCCACACTTAGGCTATAAAATCACACTCTCACTTATTAATCAAGAAAATAGAAAGAAGAAAAGACACGGGTTGCTTCCCGAGAAGCGCTTGTTTTTTTGTGTGAGTCCTCTAGCTTGCTCTCCTTGATTCCTTTGTCCTTAGGGCAGAAACAGAAGAATAGAAAAATTACCATCGGATTTTCATATGCCACCGGCTTAAGAGAAGAAAAATGAAAAGTGGAAATGCCGGGGTCAAAAATAGTATCCTCACTCCCGGAGGAGAGAAGAAAAGAAGAAGTCATCGGATAGGTGAAGAAGGGTAGAAAAACTCGAACGGCATATGTGAAGTCAAGATCATGGTGATCCTCGAAGGAGAAAGTCACATGTGTCGGAGAAGGAATGTCCGGAAGGGGAGTGGGATCATCATGAAGTAATCTTTCTAGAAAAAGATTATCCCCTTCGGAGTCCAAGTAGTCACTATCAATACCCGGGGGTATCAATTCATCAGAAGCAAGAAACAAATCGATCTCCTCCATAAGAGAATCACTATCCTCAACGGGGATGTGAGATGGAGGGAAAGACTCGGTAGAATTAAGCTCTTCCGGAGGGCGAGGAGATGAATTTTCATAGAGCAACCTCTCAACTAGATGAATATCACCCTCCGGATTAAGTTTGTCTTCATTAATTCCCGATGGAATTAAATCGATATGAGCGAGTTCACCGGAGAACTGCTCGAGAAGAGAATTAATCTTAGGAGAAGAAATGATCGAAGCATCAATCTTATCAGAAATGATTTCTTCATCAAAAAGAGGGTTTTGAATATATTTCCTCTCGGAACGCTCCACATCAGAAAATGACTTGTCGTCACTAGAGGAAAAATCGTTGTCAGAATCAAAGAGAGGATTCGAGAAAGTTGTAAAAGTCGGAGAAGTTTCATCATTAACGGGCACATCACACTCACTTTCTTTATCGGAAGTAACCTCAGACTCACTTGGGATTGGGACAAGGTTCTCAACACTACACAAAGTTTAGAAAGAAATTTAAAATAATTCGTCCGATTCCTTTTCAAGAATAGTGTTAAGATGCTCGTCCCCCATACTTAGAGAGTACTCAGGTTCCTTGGTTTGTAAAACTGGTGTGACTGCATCTCACGGAGGAAGTCTAGAAGTAATAATATCTTTCAATGGAATGGAACTTTCTTCGTCATCGTCATCATCATTAATCAAATGAGAATCTTCCCAATAGCGATCTTAGCTGCTTGATCTCCGGTAATTCGCCAATCTTTCTCCTTCTTTTTGCAATATTGACCAACCAATCACATAGGATGTCATAGCTTCCATAAGCTTGTTTTTAGAATTGAGAAGGTCATTTTGAACATTGAAAATTGGATGATTGATGGTATATTGCGGGGGTTGAGTTTGGTCAAAGCCGAAAGAATCATAGCAAGAATTTTGCTCATGATAATAGTCTTCATTCATTGGTTGACATTGTAAGTTGCATGAGGAACGCCCCGCAATTTTCAATAACCAAAGATATTTGTTGTTGAAATCATAAAAATCTTGCGGAACAATTTAAAGTCTTGATTTGTAACACGGTTCCGGATAGATAAACAGACTTGAAGGAGTACGAATATGACCATAACGAGCATCGTTCCCCAAACCCTTCCCAAGCAAAATTCACAAGAATACATATAAGGATGTGGAAGGTTGTGGAGGTGGGTCGAAAACGTTAGGAGAATTATCAACAAAGTTGGGTTTTGAAGCGTAAGGTAATGAATTTTCTTTTTCGGAATAGCACGTCAGATCAAAACTTGGCAAAGTTTGTGGGAGCTCATCAATGGTTTGATTGCATGGTTTCGGATTAGAGATAATCGGAGCTTTCGGTGGACAATTATAACCAATATGAGCACCGTTCCCACAAGACTTGCAAGTACATCGTTGACAAAACTTCCATCTAACGAATCACCACACTCGTAACAATAATTATGGTTAATTTGTGGAGGACTTTGCGAGGACTTTTTACCGGGGTCTTGATTGAAGACGATTGACTCTTGTGGTGCACTAACAATGGTAGTGTTGTGATTGGGTGACTCGGAAGTGTTTAGAATTTTGTTTTTATCATGAATTGTATACCAACCTTCATTCAAACACTTTCGCACAAAAGCACAAGATCGACAATATAGACCATCAACCGGGTCTCCACAAGTTGCACAATTCTGAGGAGGTTTAGGAACAAGAATCTTGTCTTCAAGACCCCCTTTAGAACAACAATAGTCTGAAGTGTACAAAGCTCCACAAGACGAGCATTCTTTAATCGAGAAGAGGGGATTCAAACGATGATCGAGTGACGCCATAAGAATTAAACAATGTAGAGGGTTAAGAAGAAAGAATTAAACGGATAAGAGGGTAAAAGAGAATATTTTTAGATTTTTTTAAATAATACATAAGAAATGAAATAAAAATAAGAAAGAAAAATATTTTTGGTATTTTTTAGTATTTTTAATATATGCACAAAAATTGAGAAAATAAAATATTTTTGTATATATATATATATATATATATATATATTATATTTATAAAATAGAAAAATATTCACAAACGGAAATCGATAACTTCACGAGGAAGGTTCTTCAAATCACTAATCTTCGAACGAAACGCGAAAATCGTTACACACTTCCCCGGCAGCGGCGCCAAAAATTGATTCACCAAAATACGTATATATATAATATATAGTATAGTAGGATATAATCAATAATAGTATAGTAAGTATTTTCCGTCGGGTTCTAGAAAATCGCTTTTAACCAAAGCAATTTCAAAAACCTCCCGGGTCATTTTTCCTCGGCGAAGCGTGAATTGAAAATCGGTTAAGTCCGCGATCGCGCGTTTCGAATTGGTTTTTTAAAGATGCTTGATTTGGTTTTCTAAAATCTACTTGACATAATGATAAAGTAAATAAAAGCATATAAACGAGCAAAACAAATAAAACAATTAAACATGTAAAGCATTAAATGATTTCTAAAAACTAAAAATTATATACCGTTGTCTTTTAAAAACAATTTCTTAAGCTTCTGCATTATTACTATTAAACTCATTTGAATTATGTAATGACTTAAAGTATTTTTATCAATTGTACAAATGCCATATAGTGGTCATTCCCTTGATCTTGTGTGATGAATATTATGACGTCACGCCCTCAGACACGTATTCTATCCAGGCCCCGTTTGGGGGTGTGACAAATGTTACCGTTCCGTTGCTGTCTGATTTTGGGTGTGTGACAAAAGTGATGTAAGTGATGAAAGTGATTTTGAGCAAGATGAGATACCCCCAATTGAGCAAGAGGTGTACATAAATGATTCCATTTTGTTGTTGATGCCCAAATTGACCATGTTACAAGCTTGGCTGGTAATATGGCGTGTGGAAACTATAAGGGGGTTGAATAGTTTTGACCATTTAAAAAAATAAAACTTAGGGTGTGTTTGTTTTTGCCAAAAAAGTCTGAACCACGTCTGACGTCTGACCAGTCAGACGCGGTCAGACATAAGTGTTGTTTGTTTTTTCATTTAGATTCAGAGGTGGTAAGATATATCTTGTCTGATCCGATCAGAGTTGATGAGCTAATCTAACTATGTCTGAATATGAGGTACATAGATTTGCTACATCCTTCATCACTTTAACTTGAATGTTTTAACTTGAAATAAGTTTTTGTCTGAAAAAAGTTGCAGGTTTGATAGGAAGAAGAAGATGCAAAAGCTGAAAAAAGAAAACACATAAAGCACATGAATATATCAGGGAAAATACAAGGTGTTGACCTTTGTTTGTTTCTAGACACCTTATTCATTTTAATATTATATTTATTCAACATAAGAGAAAAACTTGTTTACATGTTGGTTTTTAAATAACTTTCACTTTAAGTTTTAGTATTTGTTTTTATATTTATACTTTCTTAGTTTCGTGTAGGGGTGAGCAAAAAAACCGAAAAACTGAAAAAAACCAAAAACTAAAACCGAACCGAACTGTCACACCCCACCAAGGCAGAAACGCGAGGTGTAACAATTAATAAACATCACACAAGATGATAGATAAAACACCATACATGAATTGAGATAAAAGAAAATTATCTGAATTACAACATTCCAAGTACAAGGTTAAAAATTATAAAAGTCAACATAGTTGTTTTTCTTCCGAACATGGGTTACCCAAAAGACAATAACTTGAAAGAAAGTAGACATCTTGAACATGTCCAAATGCAATGCACTAAGTTTCCACTTTGGGGATGTCACCTGAAAAGCATGATAAAAACGGCCAACTATCGAAATAGTTGGTGAGCTCACAGGTTTATGTACACAAAATATAGTTTTAGAAAAGAGTGGATGTCCGATAATAGTTTGCCAACTCAATGACAAGTTACCAAAAACAAGTCAAGTATCCAAAACAACTCAAGTTTTCAAAACAGATCCTGTTACGTAAAGTAACGTAACACAAATCAAATCAACATACATGTATGCTTTAGTGTTCATGCGAGGCACTACTTAAATGTATTCAGCCTAACCGTTCTAAACATCCAATCGAGTTCTAGTTGTATAGTTTGGCACAAACACTTAGTACTATGCACCCTTGTGGGGGGGGGGTAAGGAGAGGATAATCT